>CAEFZX010021425.1:0-30942 GCA_903066825.1 Alfaro cultratus
TGTGTGTGTGTGTGTGTGTGTGTGTGTGTGTGTGTGTGTGTGTGTGTGTGTGTGTGTGTGTGTGTGTGTGTGTGTTTGCAGGTGGTCCATGAGGCTTACAGCAGGTTCACTGAAGAGTCTCTGATGCAGTCAGTGTGTGATAAACCCTCAGAGGCCACTGAGGTCACCATCAAGGTAAAACCTGTACAAGCTGATAAAATAAATACATTTTTGGTTGGAGAATTTCATATTTTACTCTTTTATGTGTTCTACTTTCTACCATCGATTAGGTTTTGTTCTTTGATTATTTTTGACATTTTCTTCTGTAAAACTTTATTTTCTTCTCTCACTTGTTCTTTAGTATTGCTGCTCAATTGTTGCTGTATTTATTCTATGTTCTGTAGATGTTTTTATAATGTTTGAGTTTCCTGAACTGAATATTCCTGGTTTTGTTTCTGATGGCTACATAATTATTTAATAAGAACCTTTTTCCAAACTAGCTACCTTGGACTTCAAAACTGTTTTGAAGTCCAACTTAAAATATGTGAAAGTCACAGTTTTAACAAACCAGTTTGAACAAATTGATCAAATTTAATCACAAATAAAACATTCAGATGTGTTTTTATGGGACTGTTGGTCCTTAGGTTTTATTACACCGAATTTATGAGTAATTATATATGGATTTGTAAACACAATAAACAAAAATGGATCCTGAATTTCATATTTTTTTACATAAGACATATAAAGTAGGCAGAAAATGTGGCTGTAAGTGTCTCTGAAAAGCAGGATGAGGCGATCTGCTGATAAATTGCTGTTTTGTGCATCATTGCATTAATGTGTTGCAGGTGTTTTGTTTCAGCTAATCTTTAAGTTTAACAACGTGAGAACAATCCTGAACGGTCGATTAAAAGCGGCTAATAGTCCAAACTGAACATATGTGTAAATCTAACCGTCTGTGACATGAAGGCAGTAAAACTGAAGGAAATATGGAGCCATGTGTGATGGTAATGGTGCACAGAGTTTCATTAATTATTAAAGAAATGTTTCTCATTTTTAAGAACATTAAAAAACAATCTCTATTCTGTCTTAATAACCTTGTCACGCTGAAGCTGTAGAAAAAGGCAACTACTCTGTAAAAATATACAAAAAGAGAAACGACCTCCATATAGTTATAATTAAAGTAAAAAGCTCAAATCAAAAAACAAATGGCATAAGAGGTTGAGCAAATCTAGCAATAATTAGTATAAATGCAATGACAAAGTAAGGATATCCTCCTTATTAAGATGAATTAATGAGAAATAAAAACCGGCTGCTGATCTGTTTCCTGAGTTTCTCAGAAATGTTTCCTCCTGAAATATATCAATTAAAATCCAATAATAAAAGCAGAGCCATCATGAATCATCCCTGGGATTAGTCAGCAGAAACCACCTGCAATAAAATGCCACCAAAGTGCCGAGCGTAATTAAAAAGCAATCAACCTTAGTCGCTGCTCTCAGCAGTGAAGTGGATTAAAGTTTAAAGGAAAGACCTTCTGTCAGGATGAACGAGGAGCAGCGAGCGCCGGCGGTCCAGGTTCAGGGAGCGTTTCCACTCGCCTGATTGGAGTCACGCTGCTCCAGCTCTGGGGATCAGGTTGAAACTATCACTTCTTTTCCAACGAAATCACCTCTGTGACTGTTTTATGCTTCAAACTATTTACATTTACATGTAGCAGACAGGAAACAGGCCAGAATGTTTTCATGCTGATTCAAGATGAGTTGCTCATCTTTCTTTGCTGAACTAAGAGAAACTGTATCCCTTCATGACATTTACTTTGTTGTTCCTGAGTCACTTGAAACTAATTTGATGCTATAATTGGGATCATTGTCCATTTGGTGACCATATTTCTGCCCTACCATTAAATTTCTGGCTAATTTCTTCAGATATTATTGCAATATTTTAGCATAATGTTCTTTCCTCTTCACTCTATCTACATTGTGAATGTTCTAGTCCCCTTTGTAGCAAAATACCCACAGCATGATGCTGCCACCCTCGTACTTCACAGTTAGATTTCCAAGTTTCTCCCTCTTTCTCTCCAACAACGTTCATTATCAGAAGAGTTTTTGATATATGATTAATGGTCTGTGTATGTTTATATTTAGTTTGATGTGTTTATGTGCTCTGCTTGCAGCAGCATATAAGTAAAATGTATTATTATTATTATTATTATTATTATTATTATTATTATTATTATTATTATTATTATTATTATTATTATTATTATTAATAATAAAAATACTGATAATTTGATCACTCCACCTGACATGCCTCTCTAGAAGTGAAGGTGTTTGAGTCCATTTTGAAATTATTGTTTGTTTTTATGCTGTTTTTGGAGAAATAACTTCTTCTTCTCTGCGTGGCATTTCAGTCCATGTCAGTTCAGGACTTGTAATAATAATTAATGTTGTAAATTAACTTACCAGAAGTCATAAAGCAATGGCAATATCATCCTGGTTCTGATAAATTGTTTAAAAACACATTAATCTTGATGTGTGTAAACATCTCAATATGAAGGAAATTAATTAAAATAACTTCTTCAACATTATTCTGTTATTTTATGAAACATTTTAGCAATCATATCTGACCTAAAACACATCCTCTGCTCTCCCTTTATTTGTTTTTTCCCTGTAGGGTCTGGAGGTGTCCAAACCAGGCCGCTACCAGACTCTTCCCTCTGACAACTTCCTGGAAATGAGTGACTCTGGAGTCGAGTTCAGCCACTCCGGACTCCCGCTGGACAGCGACACCGAGGCAGTGATGACCTACGCCTCCCACAAGCCCCTCCTGAACGCCGCCTCCCCTCCAGCCGTGACGGAAGGCGTGATGATGTCCGACAGCCTGGAAGCCACGGCGGTCATGGACGGAGACCTGAGCGCCGTCCGAACCCCGGACTCCATCCTGAGCGCCAGCCCCGCCTCCAACCCGCGCTCGGCCTCAGCCGCCACGCCTGACGGCAGCCTGCAAGGGGCCGCGTCCCCGGCGACGGCCTCCAGGGGCACCGGGGGGTCCGACTCGACCAAGACAGAGGGCGGGGCGGAGGGAGAAGAAAACGGTCAGAAGGAGTAATCAGGAAGTGCCAGAGTGTTTCTGGAACCTTTTGTTATCCGAACACGGACAGATCCTTCATCCCAACATCTGAAACCTCACAGATAAAGCAGAGGATGGACGTAGATGTGCTGGATGCACAACACAGAGTTTAATTCACTCTGCACTGAAAAAAATGAAATGCTACAACCTCACTGTCTATCAAAAGAACAAAGTCATCCAGTGCATAAAATGCATGCAGTTCCGGAAAACACAGAAGAAGATATTTTAGATCAGACGTAGACGTTAGAGTAGACTACATGCATGCTTTAAGAAATTAAATGCACTTAAATCACATCAAATCAGCTGAATTCCTGTCAAACCGGTTCAATAATGAGAAAATGACAAACGTTTGAGGGTAGTGACAGACAGCCTTTGAGCTGCAGCGAGTTTCCTCTGCCGCCACGTTCTCAGAAAATCACAGCGATGAGTGAATTTCAGTCCGCTCTGTTATTAACAGCACAAGCATGTCAGAAAACATCCCCGCATCTCACATGAAACTGCTTGTTTCAGCATCCGCTCACTGGGATGAGCTACTCCAGGTGTTATGTCTCAAGAAACAACAACAACAAAAACATCCTGCAAGATGAAACCAGTTCAAGTAAACGGAGCAGCAGCACCTCTCAGAAACTGCTGCTGGTTGTTTCAAATATTAGGTGTCAGATCTGCAACATTTGAAGGATTTGTCAGAGGAAACCTGTCAAAACGTTCCATTTTATCTCACCCACCAGTCAAAAGTATCATCATCTCTGTTTTTGTTTGCTGCTTCTAGTTATTGTTCACTCGGTTCCAGGAAGGGAATGAATTCAGGGGAAACTCACTGGCATTTGTGTGACTTTCAGAGCAGCTCTTGAGAGCATAATTGGATTCCAGGCAGACCAATTCATGGACGCCATGGAGCGCGGACCGGTGATACAAGAGCTGAAAGCGCCGGGGAAAGGGTACGATTCAGGGAACAGATGAATGACATCCATGATTCAAAGCCTATTTTCATCTGAGCCTGGAATCCACCTCACAGAGCTCTCATTATTGGAGCCCAGTTGTTTGGCAAAATGAAGTAACTGGAAAGATAAAGTTGGATCAGGGCGTGATAACGACTCAGCCGTTAGCTTCAGTAAAATGAGCGGTTTGTGTGTGGAGGAGAGAGGCGGCGGAGTTTCATTCAATTCAGCCAAAATCATCAAACACTGGATAGAGACATGAGTCTGAGCGGAAACCTTCATCTGACGGTAAAACGATCAATGAGTCCTAGTTCTACTCCAGGGTATAATTGATGTAAAACAGTATAGAAGTTTTCCACAAAAGTAAACTGCAGTAAACTTCCCTTAAGTTCCCTTAAAGTCAACTCCAAATGTTTGTTTCTGTCCAGCTTTGATCACAAAATCCAAAATGGCTGCCAGCAACACAGAACCTTATATCCCAATAACTCCTTTCTGTTCGAGGTTCTTTATTGATTCACCTTTTGCTCCAATTGTTTTGCAGAAAATTTGCCCATTTATGGGTATTTTTGTAGCGCATGTTTAAAATATCTGAAAAAAAAAGTGCAACTTGGGAAGCTGAAATATGTAAATGCGATTCTGTTTAATGCTGTTGCTGATATTTGCAAAGCAGCCAATCTGGGAGCGTCATCCAGTTTTCTTGGTGTTGATTGGTTGAACTCCTAAGAGTGGAGATTAGGAGGATCATTTTAAATATTAATGCATCTTTAGGTATGTTTGGTGTTTGAATTATTAAGTTTTAAATGTTTTTAGAGAGAGTCTGAAGTATTTGTGGATTTCAGCCATTGTGTGGTTGTGGTCTGGAGGCCTCTGTCTGTAAAAAAAGGTTTATAGGATTTAAATAGAAAAAATACATTGGCATGCATGCATTGCTAATAGTACTTAGCATAGCCACTGAGCTCTACTATTAGCTTATCATTTGTAAATGGAGCCTGGCTAGTTTGGTGTGATGTCATTCCCAGATCTAATGGTTCGTTTTAATGGCACCTTCTGGTTTCAAATCTGATTTCCAGCTTAAAATGTTGGAGGTTCCCTGTTTGAATTCAATATGGCTGCCAGATAAAGCACAGTGTTAGCTGCAGCATTAAATGGTTAAGCATTTCTGACAGTTTGTATCTGAATGAATTGATGCATCTATCTTAGTTTTGTGTTTAAACATGTATAAATGCAAAGATTTGGATTGTTTCGGTTTGTAGTTACTCCTCTCACTGACCACAACAATTAACAAATCCCACTGGTTCTTAACTTGTAACTAGAACATCCTAAGCTTGGAAGAAATAGAGTCATATCCAGATCCAAATTCCAACATCTGAGGAAGATGAAAAGCAGCCCAAACTCTCACAGACCTAACAACTGTGTTTGACTAATTAGTTTCTCTTTCTTGTTGTAGAAGAAGCTAATTCAGGTCACAGAAAACTAATTTCCACCTCTAAAAGTGAGCAGGACATGAAACTCTGCTGAGGAAACGCCTCGCTGTGCTTCCTCTCCTCCACACTTCCAGCCTCTGAGCTCCTTTGCTTTTAGGGAAGCATCATGGCAGCATCGATCACATCTGCTGACACACACTGGCCGCAACAAGACCTTTGGGTCCCAACAGTTTCATTTAGCCATCAGCGTTGCTGTTACCATTGACATCTGTTAGCAGTGTGGCTGCTGAACTGATGTCAGCCTGGATAGACTGCAGGATTCACCCGAAAGCAGCAAAACAGGCAACAAAGTTTTATTATTAGAAGAGAAAAGCACAAATTTAGCATGTGATTCTTTTTAGATATGAATAAGTTTCACATCTTTATTGATGAGGGTAATAAATATGAAGCAGCTATTGTAAATATAATTCAGAGATCTGCAAAAAATGACTAGTTCTCTTCTTCAGGAAAATTCATTTGAATCATTCAGCATTGTATGTAAAACGACTTGCATTTCCAACTCAAATGGGAAAATGATCCATTTGATGGGAGTTTTATGAGGAAATGCTTAAAACTCACAGGAGGGTGTCTGGAAAGCTCCGAAATGGACTCTGTAGATCTGTAAATATCAGCTGGATGTAAATGAGCTATGATGCATCAATTTGGTGGACTAATAACAGGACAACCACTGAATATTTAATATAATCTAATGCAATATTAATGATAAAGGCACTGAAGCATCACGAACATTTTCCTCCTGCAAGAAAACCCAGACGTAGCACATCAGAACATCAGTCTACTGTTAGTCGTCTGTTTTCATTGCTGTAAATATGGAAATCTGTGATCTGCATGTGGATAATTGTACTCACACGTTTCTTACTGCGAGGCTTATGCAAGATTTTTTACCGCATTGATCCTTGAACCACATATCCACAGTAGGTAGGAAACTTGTTTACTCGTCGTGTTTACATGTTGGAGTCTGGCTGAAATCCTTTCATCAGAGTTGGCCTCAGCAGGAGGCGAGATGCTGCGACTGCAGGGCCTGTTGACGCTTCGCAGGTGCTGCTGGTTTGAGCAGGAACCGTTCAGGCTCTGCCTCAAACGCAAAACCTGACAAACTAAATCTGGAAGCTGACGCACAAATCCAACACTTTCACAGCATCTGCTTCAGATTTTACCTCAAAATATCAATTAGATAAAGTATGAAAGCTTTATAGGATTGCATCAGTTTTAGAGGATAATATCTGTTAACACACACAAATTGAAACACCCAGGATTATATTTCCTCATATTTGGAGATTAGTTATGTCTCCTTATTTTTTTTTTTACTATTAAAATCTTGCTGAATGAATCCAACAAACCCCAACAAATAAATTTTATACCCCTGAAAATAAACCACCGAACACATCTGAGATTTTTAATCATAAAATTATGTCCCACTATAGAAATGTCAGGTTTTTCACGTGCCAACGGAATAAGCTGCATTTAAATAATTTTTGTAATGCCTTTAATGCCTAACCACACCTCAAACATACAGAATAAAACATTTGTAAAGTTCTTCTTCAGCAGTGGAGATGCAGGATTTCCTGTCCAGGTTTTAGTTGATCATCTGTGCCAGTCTGCAGGATTTCTCTGGATCCCTCAGGCCCACTGCAGGTGGCAAACGATTTTTTCAACCACGCCGACTGTGCATGAGCATATGGCGGCTTGTGGCTGCTGCAGACTGAAACATACAGTATGAACCAAGATGGCATTTTCCTACTGCGGACCTGGAAATGATTACACTTTAAACTGGAGGACATAAATTTTTATTCTTTATATTTAAAGTATAAAAATCTTTAAAGATAAAACTAAAAATGCTTATTTATTTAATATTTTTTAAAATTGGATGACATTGTACCACTAGAGGGAGCTCTCAGAAAGTCATTTACTCTAAAAAAGGTTATAAAATGATGTGTTGAACTTAAATGATCTGTAAAAACTGTTCTAACATCTGAATGGAATAATTCTGTGAAGAATAACTCTGCATGGATCAGGCACAACATTATGACCACTGACAGCTGATGTAAATAACACTCATCATCTCTTCATCATGGCTCCTGCTGCTGGTTTGGATAGATTAGGATCCAAGTGGAGGCAAAAAAATGGGCAAGTGTTAGGACTTAAGTTTTGCAAGAACTAAAAAATTCTGTAAAGACATTCTGGGATGTTTTGGTGGTATTATTAAACATTGGTCTAATGAATAATTTGTGGTAACCAGGCAGCAGGATAACAGCTACAGTCACAGATACAAACTGGTGCAAAAGGCTGTTCTAAACCATCCAACAGAAAGTTTAAGGAGGTTAACGAAGGCCGAGCCTCAGCTTCCATGATTCAGAGGCTCTGCTGCATCCTGGTGCCAGATGCCACAGCAGAGACGGCGGCTCGATTGGCTGGAGCTGGAGGATCAACGAAGCACGCGGTCATAATGTTATGACTGATGTTGGTTGTTTTGGTCCTGGGAGATTCTCCTTTTCTGTAGGTGACATTTTAATAGTTTGCTTTTTTATGTTGTTGCGAAGGTAAAGAAAATGAAAAATGCACATTAACAGTATCATGGGAGCCACTAAGCGACTTCATAAAGTTTCCATTTTACCTGATTAAGGTCCAATAAAGAGCTGATGGCTTGAAATGATGCCTTAATGCAATAAATTGGCCTCAACTAGAATCCTGTAGTGTGCAGAACTCAGAGCGTTGCTTCGTTCTTAGTGCATCTCCTCTGTGGGACATAAAACCGCCTTTCTAGAAATGGATGTTCATGTTTTTATTGCAGTACTTATAGCTAATTTTACAGAATGCATTCAGACCATTTGTTTATGCATTATTCAGAAAATTGCAGAAGACAACTCTAAAAGAGGAGTGAGGTATTTCCTCCTTGATTATTTTTGTTTTTTAAGTTGTTGCCTCCAAATAACAAATGTAAAATTATTATTAGCAAATAAAGAACTCAGTTTAAGTTGATTTTCTCAAACGTAAGCCCGTCTAAAACAGGAACACAGGAATCAGTTATCAGAAGACTAACAGTTTAAAACATGGAGCCGTTTCCTTTCCTTCCCCTCAATCTGCCCCGGTGTGACATGCATCTCCTTTAAATGCCCCATGGGTGCAGATACTTACCCCCTCTGCATCAACCGGCAGATGGAGTTAAGTGAAGATATTTGAAAGCTGTATTTAAAGCAGGTTTGAGGATTTCATTCTCTTCATCTTCACATTTCAAAGGCCTCTGGATCTTTGTTCACTCCTATCTTTGAAAAAAGCTAAATTTCTCCTTTTTGAGGTGAAGATGAAACATAATTGTGATCAAAATCCAGATTCTCATTGCGAGGCCACTTTGATGCTTGATGAGGTGAAAGTTTCATCGATCCTCCTGGAGTAATGACTGTAAGTTCAGGCGATCCCGGCTGATGGAGACTTTATGAAAGGATTTGTGTTTGTGTCATTCACCTTGCTCTCGTGTTTTCTGTTTCATCAGCTGCGGTTCTGAAAGCTCCTCGGAGCAGAAGTGCTGATCCGTGCTCCGGCAGAGGGAGATTTAATAAAATGCTCTTTCAGCCATGATTCCCTCTAATGTTAATCTGTTATTCTCTGAAATTCCAAAGAAGAAGAATAAAAAAAGGGAATCAATGTCTGCAGCGAGTGGCAGTTTGCTAATACCTTTGATCCAAACAGGAAATTACTCTGAGATCAGTTACCTTCTCTCCACTGGAGCTTGAATCAACAGCCTTTTCTGATTCATGACAGATAATTGGAGAAACTAATTGCCAGGCGCTTATCTTTGTGACACTGAGCTTATTCTGGCGCAGAGTGTTTTATAGTAATTTCCTTTTCCGAGTAATGAACACATAAAGCGACGCCACGCCTCCTCCTGACTGAACCTCACCTTCATCCTCCCAGCACCGCAGAATGTTTTTATACAATAAAACTAGAATCTGAAATTATTTTGATATGATTTGTGTTTAAAACAATGATGTCATCCCAATATTTTTTAGAAAAGCACCACACGTTTTAATGAATGAACGATTCAGTGTTTTTGTAGCAATGCATTTAAACTCTAGCTGTGTTTAATATTCCTTCTTACTCGAATATTATAGCCACAACCTGCTGTCCTGTGTGTTTGTAAGTTAGCGTAGTGCAGCATGCCGGCCTGTAGATGCTTGAGGAACGAAAGGCCAGAAAGCAAATAATAATCACATGAATTGCATCTTTTTCTGTGACTCATCCTGATCTCTGGTTTCCCATCAGCCTCCTGAAAATCACCTGATCACTGCTGGGACTCAGCAGCAGTAAAACTGGAGGATCTTATTTCTCATTTTGCATAAAGTAGATATTAAACAGCTTTTATTGGTTTTAAAACATTTTTGTTTCCCAGTCGCTGCTGTTCCAGCTGAAATGTGTGATAATTATATGGAATCTGAAAACAGAAGACTTCCTGTCATCTTTGTTTCTCTGCTTTTCAAATTTTGTTTTGTTGTCTGGGTTAAAAATATGCATATAAATGGATCACATTTAGAACACGACCCTGCCTTGCTTTCACTGATGATTTTATCTGTTTTTGTTGCTCTCAGTTGATGTGCTTTTCAGTTTTTTCTGATTGTAATGGAGTGGTATTATTCTGTTTTATTATGCAGCCGTTTGGGTTAACTCGTCCTGTTTTCATTAAATCAGAACCACGTCAGTTTTGACCTTCAGTGGGAAACTAAAAGCATGTGAGAAATCGTTTTCTAAGGATCAGATATGACTGATAAAAAGCTTTCTTTTTCTAAATTTAAAAATGCAAATTAGTAGTTTTTTGTTGTGTTTGGGGCGGTTTTAGAAGGGATCACAAAATCACCCCATAAAAAAACACAGAACTTCTCTGTTGCTTTTATGAAACAGAGAAGCTTCACAAAGTTTTCTGTTGCTTTTATGAAAGTATAATCTCACGACCTGATTAGCTAATTGAAGTTGGCCTGTTTGCATTTTTCCTCTCCAGAATCTGTCATAATTTCACTCATTTTGATTGGCTGAGGGAGGCAGATGGAGAGACTAGTCCAAGAATGATCTTAACTTCCATTTAACGCAGCAGTACAGACGGTTCCTCATGAATCACTAAAATGTGGAATATATTTTGCTTCAAAGCATTATTGATGTAAACACAATAACATGATCACAATGACAAATCTATCCAACTTCTTTCTTTAAATTGTGTTCTGAAAGTGTATTTATTATTTATGACATGTTATGATTAAAGAACTAAGATGACAGCAGAGGAGGTGAAATGTTTTGATGAATTATTGAATATAAACGTAAAGAGTCTGTTTAATCCTTTTGAATTTAGCTGTTTTGGACAACTGTTTAATAACTTTAAACTTAAAAATGTTTGACTTTTTGCAAAATATTGTTAGTATCTGAATCTTTTTAAAATTCAACTAATAACTGTTACCATAAGAATGTTGCATGCATAGATTTGATTGATTTGGATGAAGTTGATGTTATTGTTACTGAACATCCTTTATGATTGTCAAGACATTCAATGTTTGGGTTGATGCAAATGAAACTGTGTTGACTTCACTTAAAACATGATAAAAAACTATTTATTTTATGGCACCGTCTTTGGTCGTGTTGCTTTGTTTTTATATGCAAGTCTTATTCCATCAGCAGATGTGAGGTGGTAATCCTTTTATTCTTGATTAAAACGAATGAAAGAGTCAAATCTAAACGTTTATTTGTCTTTTATCTTTTTATAGATGATTCATTGACTTTAACTTCAAGGTCAATCCAAAAATAAAATCACAAAAAATGTCTAGTTATAAGTGAAATAATCTGCCAGTAGAAGTAATACTTTTTTATCATCAATATTTAATTATTATTGACTTAAAACAAACCCCTATATCTTGCTGAAAAGGTACTTGGAAGTTAGTTTTGTCTTATTTTAAGTGTAATAAGATATTTTCATTTGAAACTATCCAAATACTTGGTAAGATTGATTTTTTTGCAGTGTGGAACTGGATGTGTCTCCAACTGTGGTTTACTGGAGTCATAAAGCCTTAAAAATAAACTTTTAATCATTTCCAGAAAGATAGATGCCGTCTGTTCTTTAATTTTATTTCGATTGGGGTCTGATGTGCTGCTTTCCGTCTACTTCATCCTGTCAGACAGGTTCTGTTTAGTGTTTTTTTATGTTAGGTTTTGCAGTGATCAGATCTGGGTGTGGTGAGTGAACTTGAGCTCAGCTCTCCAAATAAATGTGGTCAGTTTAGTTAAATCATAATTTAACAAACAGGGGAGAGAATCACTTTTTCCGCATAGATAGAAAATGGTCTGGAAAATCCTCACTGAAAAACTGCTTTTAAATTCTTTTGCATTTGGTATTAAGATGCATTTAATGGTCTGAAAGATTTAAGTGCGATAAAAATCAGCAGCAGATGTAAGGTTGGTGAATACTTCTTCACAGTAATGTACTTTAATTTTCCAGAGAATTAAATATCTCCCTCTACAAAGTCCAATATTTCAAGCAGCTGCAGTTTAAAGCTTAAACTGTTTCTTGTTACAATAAAGAATAAATTCGCACATCAGTATTTACAGTATGCTGACTTTGCCTTTTTCCTCTTCAGGCAATTTTCATCCAAAGTGTTTTCACTTCATTGTGAACATTTTACTATTCATTGATCTTGGCCCTTTCACACCTTCTGAACACTTTAATGCATTTAAAGTGAATGAGGTTTTATTATTGGCTATGCATTTGTTAAAAAGCTCCCATGCACCAATAACTCTGAGTTCAATCCAGGTTTGTTTTTTTACTGGACCTTAAATAATCCCCTGATCTTATTATTCATGAGAATTTGTCGGGAAGCAGAAAAACCTTAAAGCTGCTTTATGGGAAACAGAAACAGGCGCCTCTGAGAGCCTTTTACAGCTCGACTTTATGGCGGCTATAACCACACATGCTCTCCTGTCCCTGTGAAGTCTTTGTCACCATCTGCCGCTCCAGCAGAGCTGCATCCTTTCAGCTGAATGAGACAAAGTGTGGATGCAGGATGAGCTGTGAAGCATCACCTCCAGACGATGAATCATATCTATCTGCTCAGAGCGGGAGACGAAACAGAGCGACTCAGGAGGTCAGAGTGAGAGATGACGTGATATCCAGCTCATGATGATGTGCTCCTACTGATAACACAAACACTGAATATGACACAGATCCACTGCAGCGGCGCAAAAACTGACAGCAGGAAAACATGCAGCATTACAAAAGCTTTGGGGCTTCGCAAAAAATATTTTCTTATAGTTTTTTTTGCAAACATATAAGTCTAATATAGCTGCCATCCATCGGTCAATGCATTATTTATTATAATTTATCTTCTTTGTAGGATTTTCATGATCATTTTTATGAAAAAGCAAAAATGATCTGCTGGTAAATCAATAAATATTCTACTAGATCCCAACAAAAATGTTAACAGTCCATGATCAAAATGTGACAAAAGTTGATCTTTGTTATACAAAGTATAACTGCTTTTTTAAAATCAATATTCAGGAATTATTTGTTGCTGAAAAGTTACTTGTAAGTTAGTTTTCTTATGTCAAGTTTATTAAGATATTTGAACTAGAAATTAGATCAAATGGACATGTGACCTAGATTAAAGAATAGTCAGAGTAGAATGGCCCAGTCAAAGTCCAGGGAATCTGTGGCACAACTTGAAAGCCGATGAGTATAAACACTTTATATCTAATCTGATTAAGCTCAAACTCTTTTGCCAAAAATAATGTGCAGTACGTAGTAAACTTAAACTGTAATGTAAGAGAAAATGGTTCTACAAAGCTATAACTCAGAGGTGCTGGAGACAAATGCATGCCACACTTTTCAGATATTTATCCAAGCTTTCTTTAAAAGTGTCCAATACAAATTTATGCTGAGCTTTATGTTTGTAGTTCTTATAAAATGTCGCCAGAACATATTAAAGTTTGTGGCTCTGATGAGACAAAATGTTAAATAGTTAAAGTTTTATGAGCAGGTTCTGTTTCCAGCCGTTCAAAACAAAGACAGCGGGTCTGGCTCCAGGCCCAGTGGGACAAACCGGTCCTCCTGCTCCCGCTAAAGCCGCCATGGCTCTCAGCCAATCGGGGAGAACCAGGAAGTGACGCCGCTCGTAGATCACGGAAGAGCCGGGACTGGCGCGCCAAATTTCAAAGCACTTCCTCCCGGACGAAGGCGACAGCCCGCATTGAGACCCGCACGGAAACCTCCAGGGACCGACGGAGACGCCAAAATAATCCGTAAAAGTCGAAGTTAGCGGCGGTGTGAGTGTCGAGGCGGCCGCTGGAGGAGCGGATGCGGGGATTGGAGCCGCAGGTCGCGGAGGAAAACGCCGCTGCGCCGCTTTGTCATTGTTGTAAGTGGAGCCGCTGACTTTCATCCTAACGAGGAACTGAAGACAGCGAGCTGGAGCTAAACTCACTAAGATCAGCCCAGTCTGGGTGGAAACGGTTTGATACCGCAGGATTAGGCCAGGTCGTGTTGAAATACCCTGATTTAAAGTTTATATCTAAATAATTATTAAAGTTATTGAGTTGTGATCCCGTGATTTGGAGCTGGAACACGATGCACACTTCTGCTTCTTAAAGCTGCATATTCTGATCATACTGATCAATAAACTGGACCATCAAAGGTCAGATCATTTCCAAGTGTTTAGTTTTTTAAAGTTAGTATTAGTGAGTGCAGCTCAGAAAATGATTTTTAATGCATAAATTGACGTTACAGTCATTTGGAAGATTACTGTATTGACAATCACTAGCATGTTTAAGTGCTGGATCTGAATATACTCATGGAAAGTTGAGTGGAAGGAGAAATAAGAGTCAGAAGCATCAGGGATAACTGCAGCCTTATCCAAGCTGCTGGAGGTTCAGGGTGAAGTTTCCCTTTGATAAGAACTGTAGTGATGCTGGTTTCATTTCTGCTTTAATAACCGCAGTGCAGCAGCGTCTGAGTGTCCAGCGGACTGATCCGACCTGAACCTCACTGAGGATCTACAGAGTATTATCAACACAAAGACAAAATGCAGCAGAGCCAAAACAAACTGAGATAAATGTTGCTATTATACCAACCTGCCAGGCTACTTCTGTCGCTTGTGCAACATTTTCTACCACATTTCTTTCTTCCACTCAACATTCCAATAATATGCGTGTAGCATTCTAGGGAAAGCCTGTTTCTTTTACTGCTCAGGCCTGTTGTTCAAGGTGTCGATGTTCATGATTTTTTTTATTTTTTTTGGCGCACACTCATATTTATTACAGGTTAAATATTACTGGTCCTGAACAGATAAACGTATTTCAATTTGATGTTTTTCTTTGTTTTCTTTCAGATCCATCATCAGTTTCGCCGTCTCAGGCTTGAACCTCCAGTGATTTAACGTCTTTCAAAGTAAAAGTCCCAGCTGCAGAGTTGGGAGCAGGTTTTGGGGTTTAATCCGTCCGTCTTGGCGTTGCATTAGCGATGCTGTGACTCACCTGCCGTCCACGTTCACGCGCCTCTTAGTGTTTGAACTGGCAGCTTGGCAGTCCCCTCTCCGCAGGGGATTTGGTCTGTGTGAGCCGGGGCTCATAAAGCAGAGCAGGAGCTCATTTTCACCATCTTCCACTTGGCTCCTGATCCTCATCACTCATTCATTTATGCGCAGCGTGGCGGCCGCTCTGCATGCTAATGGAAGCACCTGTTGCTGAGCGCCGCTGCACCTGCCTGTGACCTTCACGTTTCTATCCGCCGGCTCGGCTTTCTGCTCCGACTCTCAGCTTGGCTGCTCTCCACTCGCTCACAGGTGTGTCTGGAAATGGATCTGGGCCGGCTGTAGCTCAGGGCCGGTCACAGATCAGGGGGCGGCCTCAGCCATGCTGAACGGGGCGCAGCCGTGCTTCCAGCTGCTGCGGATCGGCCTTTCCACGGGCGACTCTGCGCGGGATCTCTACACGTTCCGGCCGGGGCTGAGCCGCTCCGTGTTCCGGCTGGGCCGGGCCGCCGAACTGTGTGACATCACACTGGACTCGGCTTCGGTGTCGCGCATCCACGCAGAGCTGCACGCCGAGAAGGAGGCGAGCGGAGGCGACGAGGAGGCGCCGACGCCGCAGGAGGAGGGCTGGAGGGTTCACATCAAAGACCGGAGCAGCCACGGTGAGAATAAAACACACCTGCAGCGTCCCAGTCAAGACCGAACATGACACAGGAAGACACACCCACTGACAGGAAATACCACATAGAGACAGGAACCTTCACAGTACAGCGGCAACTAACTGATTAATCGATTAATCTGATAAAATAAATGGCCACATTTCAATATTACAATAAACAAAGATTTCTGTTTTTAAATGAGAAAAATAAACATTTTATTGCCTGAAATGCAATATTTGTTGCAAGGATGCGTCAGCAGCGGCAAAATAACACGAAAAGTTCAGACCTTTCTGCCTGACTACAGTGTGTGGCTGATCTATTATGTGCTTAAAATCAGATTTTCTTTGCAGAATTTGAACCAGGTGAAGCTAAAACTGCCACTTGAGAAGTTCTGCGTAGAACAGATTTATAGACAAAAAAGTTTTTATGTCTTAAATCTACATTGTTTGTACAGTTTTGGCTTATTTATTTACTACTCTGACTGTGTTGTTGTTTCAGCCGTTGGCCCTTTTATTAAGAGTCTGTTTACTCAGTTAATGTTGGTTGTGCGTCAGATATTTGGACGTACCGGAAACATGCAAATATAAAGGTTCCATTAATCATTGCATTTTTTTCTACAAATATTCTAAATTATAATTTTTTTTTCAATGTATCTTGAGAAAAGTCACAATCATTTATTAATTGGTTTACAGATTTATTTTATTTTTCAGTTAATGACAGAAAACCAAAAGTTAATGGATCACTTGACCAAAAATAAAAATATTTAAAGCTTTTCAGTCTGTTGATGCTGGAAGCTTGGATCAGGGTTGAATATCAAATAAATAAATAATCCTGTATTTAACAATCATTTTAAATTATAAAGATAGTTGTTGTGTAAAAAAATTCATTTTATGTTTAAAACCCCCCAGAATTTTAATTTGTTTTAAATATGAACAGTTTGAGCCACAGAGAGTGACAGGTTGGTTTATTACAAGGAAGAACATAAATCAGACATTTTTCTGTTTGATTCAAACTGAATGCAAAACTGCATCTGAAAAAAACAAAAACAAACATCAAATATAATAAATTTGACATGGACATTTTCATACATGTCGGACCAATAATAAGATGTTTTCAGTGGAGCTGATTGCTGCCCTGAGCAGAGGAATGCCTCCTGTTCGGATCCGTGTTCAGGCGGTTCTGCTGC
Source organism: Alfaro cultratus (assembly GCA_903066825.1). NCBI lineage: Eukaryota > Metazoa > Chordata > Actinopteri > Cyprinodontiformes > Poeciliidae > Alfaro > Alfaro cultratus. The sequence goes on from CAEFZX010021425.1 coordinate 16,867, forward strand.
CGTCTCAGGTGTTTCTGAGATGTAAAGAGAAATCTGGAGGTAAATTCTGGCCCTGGGCCTGCTGGACTGTGACTGATGGACTCTGCATCTAAACTGCGTCTTATTGTCTAATTTTTCTGGTAATTTCACAGTCCGTTTCCCCACATTTCCCCTTTTCGCCGCCAGCCTCGTGTTTTAGTATTCCCGCCACATTCCTCCTGCTGTCACGGCCGTTTGATTGGCTTGTAGCCTTCCAGCTTTTCATTTCTGCTTCCATTTCACAGCCTGTTTTACATTTTCCTCAAAATCTCCGAGCTGTAAACACATTCAGTCAACAAACAGCTTTATTTTCCAGGCTCCGCTCGTTCTGTTATTTCTTCCTTTTGTCAGATGCTGGAATATTAAAAGGTTTTGTGGATTTCTGGCTCCAGGTGATGTTCACTCTGGAACAGTGAGCAAACCAACTGTTGCTCACTGTTGGTTTGACTTCAAACAGTTTCCATCCTGTAAACGCTAAATATTTGATCAGATTTCAGCAGCATCGGTTTGCGGTTAGCATCTTCTGTGTGGTTTTCAGGAACCTGGGTGAACGACGTCCTGCTGCAGCCGGGCGTCCTGTGGGAGCTGTCAGACGGCGACACGCTCACCTTCGGAGATCAGTCAGCTCCAGGAAGTCCAGAGTTCTACTTCCTCTTCCAGAAGGTCAAAGTTCGTCCTCTGGACTTTGATGCCATCACGATTCCAAAGGTAACAAACCAATGCTTTCAAGGAAGTCGGATAAGACAGAAACTTATAAGTCATGTTTCCACGTCTTTGTGCTATAAAATAAAACATTTTCTTTTTTAAGATTTTGACCTTTTGTTTTCTTTACGCCCTTCTTATACTCCCTTGTTTTTTTAAGCAAACTATGATAATCATCAGTCTCTATTTTGTCATTAATCCACAAAAACCCAGTTTCAGCAGTAACTAATGTCCAACATAAGGCCTGCGGGGCCATTTGCAGCCCATAAAGTGATTTTGTGCGGCCCTTGAATGCATTTCAACATTTGTCCAAATTTGGCTCGTCATCTTTTTTTTATTATTTGGGGCCTTTGACAAATTAAAATGTTAGTCTGGGCTCTAGACTCATTTTTTCCACTGGTTGGACTGGTCCGCTGATTGGATTGGAACTTATTTTACTCTGTTGTTTTTCAGGCAGGAACGTTTTCCTCTGACTTACAGAACCGCATCAGGACCAACTTGGACCGCAAATCAGCCGACAACCTGGACCTCTCCAAGATGTCCATCAACCGGGCCACGGTCATCCTGAACTCCATCGGCAGCCTGAGTAAGATGAAGGGCCGGGCCTGGACCTTTAAGAGGAGCCACAGCCATGAGGGGGCCGTGTCTGACCCGGGGACCCCGTCCTGCTCCTCACCGGTGGGCTTCTCCTCGCTGCTTCCCTCCGCCACGCGCCCGGCGTTTTCCTCCAGCGCCGCCGTTCCTCTGAAGCCCCTGCAGACGGCGTCCAGGAGCAGGAGGAAGTCTGCTCACACCGTGCTGCTGGAGGACGACAGCTCCGACGAGCCCCGAGGGCGAGGAGGTGAACGGCAGCTCACCTTGTGGTCATTATTTAGTTTGAATAAGAATACATGTATGCAAACATACAAAATACAAATTTAATTTGCGATTTTCTTGTTTTGGTCCAGCTGTGACAGGAGTGGTGGAGGACGGCCAGAGATCGAGGCCAAAGAAGAGACGGAGACTCTACAAATCTGAGTCTGAAGGTTTCAGCTCTCCTCCGCCTCCCCCGCTGCAGCCCAAGCTCCACGGCGACATGCGCCGTCCGCTGGAGGCCAAGCCCTTCCCGGTGGGCATACGGACCATTGGCAGCTTCCACGGCGCCATGACCAACAGCCGGCTGAACCAGCAGCTGCTGCAGGCGTCCTTCACCAGCGTGGTTCCCCACAGACAGGAAGTGGACACCGCGCACCGCGTCAAAACCGTGGTGAACGGAACCGTCGGCGCTTTCCGCCAGCAGAAACCGGTGGCGCTGCGAGGCAGGCGGAGGGCCAACAGCTCGCCGGTGTTCTCCCCCCTGGTGGTGGGAGGAGAGAACTACAGCCTGGCTTCACCCACAGTGAGGATTCGCACCGACGACAGAGGAAGGATGCAGTTCAACCGATTCCACCATCAAACAGCGTAAGATGTTTGGAACAAAGTTTTACTGCTGGTCAAAGGAGATGATAAAAAATGAAATAAATATGTAGATTAATAATATATTTAACTAAATGAGGGCTAGTTATTTGTCAAAATAAAGTGAATAAAAATAAAAATCACAAAACTGTAAAAATATTTAAGTAACAAAAGAGGTACAAATGCATAATAAAAAATGTCAGCGCTTCAATTTTACTTGAATTCAATATAATAAAACATCTGATTCAGCATGTAACTTCAATATTCAAACTCTTCATGTTTTGTTATAACATAGAGCTGAGTGGTGTTAGTAGACCAGCCAATCAGTGGTTAGGATTTGCTGATGAGCCACAGTTTTCTGCAAATATATTTTAAACTTTTAAAATCTGTGTTTAATTTTGTACATTAACTGGTCGCCTGCAACTTCAGCTACAACTTCCGTAAATTTGACTGAATTTGCATTGATCCATTTTCAAAAATTAAAAGCAGTTTATTGAAAATATATACCTAGAAATAAAATATATTGTACTGCTAACAGTTGTACCTCAAAAAGCAGGACTCTACAAATTAAAAACAGGATTACCATTAAAAATAAAATTCTGAATTTACCACTCATCAGATTTTTATTTTATTTTTTACAACAAAAACATAAATGTCATGTTTTGTTCATGCAGGGATGTTTGTGACAATTAGGGTAGCAGATGAAAGCACTTTGCGGCAAATTAAAGTTTTGGCTTTGGGATTTAGCGTCGCCATGGCAACTCCAACTCCTATCAGATGGATGGTTGGTAATCACCAGCTTTTCCTCTGCTTTGTTTGCGCACAGTAATGATGGAGCAGGTAGCTGAAAATAGATGGTTCCTTTCCCCAAAATGACATCCGGCCCCGTGATTCTCTACAGCGTAAAACACCATAAATAATAAATTAACTGCTGAAAATATTATGTTTGTACATAGAAAGTGTTTTTTTAAATGGTGTTCTTTTAAAACATAAACAAGAAAAGCTTAGACCTTAGTTACTTGTAAGTTACTTGTCTTATTTGAAGTATTCTTAAAATGAGAAATATGTAATGTAAGATATTTGCACTAGAAACTAAACCAAAGTTGCTCTGTAAGGTTTTGTGTTTTTGCAGCATTTTAAAGCCATCGGTGCCACAAAGTCGTCTTCATGTCAGTGTAAATGTATTAAATATCCTTTTTTTTTGTCTTATTATAATTATCAAAACTGACTGAATTACGAACTGAAATGAGGGATTTAATCAGGTTTATTAAGTTTTAAGGTTTTTCCTGTAATTAGTTGCAGTTTTTTCTTCTTTTCATGGTTTTTCTGTTTTTTCTTTTCCTCCCTAAAGTAAACGTCGCGGCCGGCCCAGAAAACACCCGCTCCCCCCTCGGCCCTCGCTGCCCTCTCCCTCCTCATCCTCATCCTCCTCCACCTCTTCCGCCTCCTCCTCCTCCGGCTCGTCCTCGTCCTCCTCCGACGAGGACGACGATGAAGATGAGGATGGCGGTGTGGCGGCGGGGTCGGTGGAGCCGTGCGCGGCGCTGCGCTGCCGGCTGCCGCAGCAGGACACGGTGCAGTGGATCCAGTGCGACGTGTGCGACGCCTGGTACCACATCGACTGTCTGCATGTGGACCGGAAGAAGCTGCTGATGGATCCCAACGCCGACTTCCACTGCGGCTGCCGCTGAGACGACCCGAGGCCCCACGGAGCATTTTCACCCCTAGATGTTTAATTCTTTTAGTGCTAAAAACATGAAATGAAAACTAGAGCAGCAGCTTTCTGAGCCTCAGCTCAACTTGGGAGCTTCAGAGGAAAACTAATGAAATGTCTCTGCCTGGAGAGCCGGGATCAGGACGGGAACGCTCAATGAAACGTTTAAGCCCCTTCCTGCTGCATTCAGGAAGATTAATGAAATGTTTTTTAACAGAATAAACTTTCCTCGGATCTCCCCTGTTTGCTGACGCAGCCGCCCCACAGATGATCAGACTTTCCTGGGTGGGAGCAGTGGCGGCGGCGGAGCAATTAAAACGTGTCAGCAGGCTGCTGCAGCTGCTGAGACGAGCTCTCAGGATGATCATCTGATGTTTGAAAGCACTTCTGCAGGAGCAGCTGCAGGATTTAAGGAGGATTGGGTTTTTATTAAAATGCATAGCTGCAGCTGGTCAGAGAATATCTCCTAACCACTGAAATGATATGAAATATGAACTCCTGACGGGGGGAAGCAGATGCTCCGTTCTGGGCCTGATGGGCCTGTTGGGTGTTTATACCACAGATGATTTTATGATCTTTTCAGCTCACATTTTCATAGATTCCTCACACTACTGAAACTTTAAGCCAAAGTCGGTCTGTTTGCTCTGAATGTACTCAACTTTTCACAATCTTCCTTCTGAATTTCTCTTCTGCTCAACCCATCTGGGAAAATCTAGCAGGTTTAAAAAAAAACTATAAAAAAATTAAATGGGAGAAAATGTTGGAAAAAAAGATTCTTTAATTTTAAAAGTAGGAAAACTAAAAAAAAAAAAATATTTTTATTTGAGTGGAATCCATGTCAAGTTGCTTCCTTTCCACTCCTGTTAGTTTTTCTGTTTTGCGTTTTATTGTTGCTGTTTATTGTCAGTTTTAACCAGACAATAAGCAGCCGTCTGTAGTTCATCAAAGGTAAACTTAATGAACTTTATATAACTGGTTTGCAAGTTTAAATTCAGTAAATTTATTCTGAAAATCTGTTATTTAGTTGCTCAAACGTTCCAGTTTCTTAAAATGCATCAGAAAAATAATTTTTAAATCAGTTGCAATTAACTCTCTGACCTCATTTCAAATATAAAGGTGCTGTTCAGCTTTTTGCTCTGATGTTGATGAAACTTGTTTGATTTTCAGTTTTTGTTTTTTTTTTATTCATCTGTTTGGTTTTTGACAGTTTAATTCTTCTTGATTGTTGGGTTTAGATTCTGAAAGATAAAAATATGTAAAAAGCGTCGCCTTCACCTCGCTGAGCGTTAAACCAGCCTTGTTTCCACCTTCATGTGGCAAACCCGACTGTTGTAGATGTTTTACAAATGAGGTTTTTTTGCTCCAACACGTGTTAAAAGTCAAAGCTTGACTTGCTGGGAAGTTGAAACGGGTGCAATGTCAACCACAGGAACCACAAATGTGAAAACTGTGTTGTAAATTATTCAGAGCAGAAACCCTGCAGGTTTGCAAAACAAATTAAAATTTCACCTGACTCTGAATTAATACTGAAAATCCTCCTCAGTCTGAATTCTCTGAGCTGTTCTGGAGGATTTTTATTCAACAAACTACACAGCACTGTAGGGCTTTGCTGGGCTTTGGATGTGATATGAAATGTGAAATCTTATTGGTGTCGACAAATATTGAGATATAAAGTTTGCATACGCTGGGAAAATGCCGGGTTTCTGTGATGTAAAGAATCAAAACAAATCATTTTACAACTACTTCCACCTGTTAATGTTATGTTTTCATATAAATCTGAGGGAATTGTTAAAAATCAAAGTAATCTTCAGTAGCTTAGCTTTATTTATTATTCTATATTAATGACTCTGCAGTTTCTCCCCACTTTGTCCTGGAAAAGTTCTCCAAATCTCATCGTGAGGTCGTCTCATGTCTACAAATTTCTTCATGTGAGCTAGCTTGAAGCATTTCATGCCAGGTTTAGGTCTGGACTTTGACTAGGACATTCCTCTCTCATTAAAACTATTACTCACTCTGATGTTTAAAAATGAGACCCCACTTTTAGCTCCTTTCTTGCAGACACCTGGAGGGTTTTGGGGTTGAAACTGTCAGTTTAATTTAATTTAATTCTACAAAAACAGTTGAGTCTAAAGAATCCATCAGCATGATACTGCCATCACTGTTTGCTGTTCTTTGTGTTTTGTAATTTTGGTCCAGAACCTCTACGGTTCAGCAGATTTCGGTCCGTCCTGAACGGTTTCTGTGGAAGGAAATCTTTGTATCCTGCAGTAGATCTCGATATATGCAGAACACAACCAGTATTTTATAATTCCTGCTGATCAGTCAGTATATATATTCATTTTTTTTGTCAACTTGTCTTTGTAAGGTTGTACTGATACTTAGTTAGATCCTTCAGATATTTCGAAACCTCTGCAGTTTTTACTTTACCTTAAGGATCCAAAAGACAGGAAAAATCCCTCTGAAGTTAATTTTTGATTGATCAAATTTCCTATTATTGGTGCTTCAACAAAGTTCTAGTTCAGGTTATTCCAACTTTTAGTTTTTGCATCTTCTGTCTAAGAGATTTGTTTAAAGTTGAGATGATTTAATTTGGTCTAATTCTTCTACATCACATAAAATCTGATATTTTAACAGGGGTGTGTTTACTTTTCACAGATTCTGTATCTTTAAACCATTAAAACACTTCATAACTGTTTAATGAAAAAGGAGAATCACTCGTCTAATTACAGCAGATCATAACTCTGCAGATCTGGGAGTTTTTTTTTTTTTCGTCGCTATCACTCCTCCTATCATCTTTGGAGACTTTGACAGTTTGTAGCCTGCAGACATTTTGATGATTACTTTGCTTCGGTCATGTCTTTGTGTGTCCAGCGTCAGATTTTTGTCTCCGGATAAATCTTGCTCTTGTGAGGTGACTGCTCTATTAATGAGCTGCGAATCAAACGGATTGTTTAGTAAATCACTTTGCTTTGATCCGGATCTTCACAGCGCTCTGCTTTTAATTAGCACATTAAAAACGCCGAACATCTCAGAGCATTTCGACTTTGTTGGTTTTCTGAAGTTGTACAGAATCATAAATCTCCGATATGCCACGAGCGTCAGAGTTATCAGAAATAAAGATTATTCAGAAGATTTATCTCTGCATTATCTGTTCTTTATCTTCTGAGGCTGAACTGTTTTCTTCTACAGAACCATCTTTGGAGGCTGTGATCAAAAGCACATCTCATTTATTCTAGATTCACATCCAGCTCCAGTCAAGATTGATCAGACCTTGATATCACAGTTTTTGTTTTCCTCCTCTTGTGTTTTTTTTCTTTTTTAAACCATTAACTGAGCCAGAGATGTAATGTTTCTGCTGATTATTTCCTTTGAAGCGATTACAGAGAAGTGTGATCCAACAAGCACAGACAACATCCTCATATTCGAGGCCCATTATCTCAACAATTTTTTTTCTTTTACTTCAGACTGGATAATATCCTGGTTCTCCATGCATGAAGTTACATTCACTCACAAAATTAGAGTTGAACACCGTCACCTCAGGCACACATGCAGATATGGAGGTTTAATAATTCACGCCCATAATGTAGAGCAATGTCACGTCCTGCGTTTAGATGTTCAGGGAAGAAGATGACATTTAATATTCCTCCAGGGTTACATGGTTTTATCAGCCGAGAGCCTGACGATGGTTTATAGTCGTCCCAGATGGGCAAAAATGTGCCTGAAGGACAAGAAAATAGTCTTTTTTTTTTAAACTAAAACATAAAAACCATTACTATGTTAATAAACATCACATTTTATTCATAAATCTTGGTGTCAATAAATCCTAAGTGTGACTTATCTGAGTTCACCAGAGAGCTGGACTAAGATAGTGTTTCAAACTAAGTTTAAGACTTTACAGGGCGACACAGAGACATGCATCAAAATTACATTTGTTCGGGAAGCGATTCGGTTTCACCTTGCAAGGTGTAAATAATTTCCAAACCCTTTCAAAAATCTGTTCCTCTCCTCGCCTGTGGGGGCGCTGCGACCAGAACTACTGAAGGAAACGACACGAAATCCTCCTCCGAGGACACTGAGCGCAACTTCCTTCTTCACAAGGTGTAAACAAAAATGGCGTCGCTTCCGCTCGTTAACGGACAGGAAACTAAATGTGTATTTTGCCGAAGACAAAAGAGAAATAAAGCAGTGGACGCAGTGCAGTGTGAAAGTGAACAGCGCCTGCTGCTAACATAACAAATGTTGCAATTTTGGTCCAATCGAACCGAGTCTCCCGGACAATCAGTGAAAACACAAAGATACTTCATTCAGGAGGTCTAGAGCTTCAGGGCTTATTGATCTTAGGTCAAAGTTCATGATTCATCATTAAAAAGAGAGACTGGCATCAATGGGAAATTTCCAAACATCTGGTTAAAAGCAACACAGCAGCTTAGAAAAAATGACATCGTTTGGACATTTAGTGACAGTTTTTGATATAAAAACGTTGATTCCCCCCTCCTGTGTTTTCCTCTCTGCCTTTAGCGCTAAAACTTCAGCGCTACAATTAGCAATTTGAAGAAAAGACAACCTGGGAGCATTTCTGTGGATGTTGGTGTCATGAAAGCAGCTACAAAGTGGATAAAGTGTGTCTGACACAGAGCAGCGTGGCTGGGCCACCAGGCCTGTTGCTTCAGGGCCATCCTGCAGGAATCCTGCAGCAGGATCCTGGATGAGGAAGGAGGTTCACAGGATATTCTAAGGTTGGATGGTTGTTATTTTCTGTGTACGCTGATATAACCTGTGGTGATGTTTTAAAGTTTTTGTGGAACAGAATTTGGTATCTGCTGGTTTATGACAAAAGTTGATGTTTTGATTCAATTTTGTTTGCAATGCAAGATGAAGCTGTTACTAAATTCTGTTTGCTGCCTTCTGAATAATTTGAATTTGTATTAACATATTTTATGTTGAAGTTTTTGTTTGCACATAATTTAAATGAAATCCAGTAGTTGGGCTTCACTTAAGGATGCAGCAAACAATAAATGCTGTTTTGGTTCAGCAGGCGGATCTGATAGAAAGGTTTTCATATATTCACCTCATCTCATAGTGACAGTCAAATCTTTGCTCTGCAGGTTCACACATAGTTATTAGTTTCTAAAATTAGAATGAGGGCAGATCATTTGGTTTTCAGGCTCCTTTCTTGCAGGCTCAGCTCTAAGTTTGTTGTTGTTACTCTGGTTCTCCTGGTTCTATTAGTTTCTTCCTGTTTCCACTGTCACCACATGCTTGCTCTGGATGAGAAATTACAGCTAATTTGAGGATTAATCTGTGCTTTCTTTGAATTGTATCACGTCATATGTTACCAAATTAGTCTAATAATATTGCCATTTAGCAAGAAGGCTCTTGGTTTGAATCCTGGCCAGATTGTCTGCATGTTTACATGTTTTTCCCAATGCATCCATAGATTCTCTGTTGGGACTCTGGTTGTGTGTCTCTGTTAGAAAAGTAAAACAAAGTGAGGTGGGGTGTACTGTACTCTACAACTCACCCAATGACCACCGACCCCAAGCAGGCAGGAACAATGGATAGATGGACATTTGGAGGTGAATTCCAATATGTGATTGGGTTGATATTTATTTGGACAAAGTTAGAGACTTGGATAATAAGTAATTGAAGGCTACTTCAGTTTTTAGTTCTACAAATGTGATTATTTTGATATGTAATATCAATAAATTGATGGTTTTCCAACTCCCTGCCACCTTTGTGAGCCGTAATTCATACCGTATCAGAACTTCCAGGGCAAATAGAAGGAAAAACATCCAGAAAATAATGAACAGTTGTTTATATCTGAGGAAATGCAGACCCTCCGTTGTACATGAAACATAATGATCTGGATGTTTCCTGCAGCCTACATGTGACACTTTGATTCTTTAACCCTACAAACCCCAAACCACCTAAGAAACATGTTTGCGAAGGCAGTTTTTCTTGATTTTCTCATTCTTTATATTTTTGTATTTAGTTCCTTAACTGTTCTTTAAAACTCCACTTAATGATTTTTGCAGACTTTGTTGACAGTAAGAGTGCCAGAACCAGAAGACTACCTTCCACTCTGAGGCCAAAACAATGGCACCATGAACCCTGAAGACAATGCAGTTCAGATGTATCAGTCGATCCTGTCGTGTGGTTTTCATGCTTGTGAGTTGTTAGTCAGTAAATGTTTGGTCAAAGCCATTAAAAAGTGTTGTAGCTGTTTGTGCAGCTGTGTTATGTTTGGACTTTGTTGCATGATGTGATTTTCCCTGTTTGTGCAGCCAGAAACAATTACATTTTACTAACAGCAGGTCATCATGACTGTGGCGGTCAGAGAGGACGAGTCAGAGTTTGCACACGCACAACTTTCTATCCAAATTACTTCTTTTAGTTATTATAAATGTGCAGCTTAGTGTTATTTTATTATCCTCAGCTCCACATAGACAACCATTCCAATCCAGGTAAATGTCACCTTTATTCAACTGTTTACCTACGATCATTCAAGGACTTCTTAGGTTGTCTAAATATCTAGTTAAATCCTGTCCTGGGGTAAAACACGCTGCTAAAGCATCATGAAAAGGTTGCATTCACCACTGAGGGTAGAGTTCATTTTTGTAAACCATTTTTTCTCTTTCTGCTTTGGCCTTCATCCAAGTTAAACTGAATTAACAATCGTTCAGCTTGAATAAAATGCAATGGTTTCTATGTGCTTTTTTTCTCTTTAGTTATTAGTTGAAGAATATTCTTTTATCCCAAACCTTTCTGCTGCTCCGATTAAAGTTGTGAAATAAGTTTTTAGTTCTAGTCTTAAGTAATGTTTAAAATGTCAAGGTGGTCGCAAATGTGAAATTGGATGGAAGGAAACTTATCAGGCTGAAATTTTCCCTCAGCAATCATAAAATTATTGAGTTTAGAGCATAAAAAATATACAGGTATGTCTACAAAAGTGACAGTATTGTGAAAGAGTTCAATGTTTTTGGTCAACCATTTCAGAAAGTGTCTGAGAAAATTTGAAAGGTATATATAAGATAAAAAATAATATTTTACACATTAACTTCAGGCTTCTGAAAAGTATTTACATTTCTATGCACTCAATATTTGGTTGAAACATTTTCACTATTTGTGAAATGAATCAATAGGATTTTTTTCTTTTTTAAATCTACCTATAGAGCAAATGTCTACAGTTAACACCGCAAGCTATGTTAGCATGCTAACTCTGATGGTGCAGTAATGCTCCCTTCTCAAAGTTCTGACTGGAAAAAAGGCGCACATGAAATATCCTTTTTGAATGTTTCTTTTTTTATGCAAACACAAAAATATTAAATATATGAACAATCGGCATGTTTAGCACCAAAACATGCTGTTAGCTTGTATGTTGCTGTAATGTTTGGGGGTTTTGGTCAACTTCAAACTGCCAAAGTGAAACTTCTCCGGAAAAAAACCTGTTAAGACAGAACGAGCTGAACAAAGAGATGTTTTATTCCAACCTGACCCTTTTATAAAACTACAGCTCTGTGCACCAGGAGGGATCTCAGAGTCAAATCTCAAACAATCCCCCAAGAATTATGAACAGAGCCTCTCTTTATAGGCAGACAGACGGTAGACACTTTCCCATACTTGGCCCTGGTACCTCAAAGCATACAGCTGAACTATAGACACAGTCGGGCCTTTGGCTTTGATTTTGAAACTTGATCCAAGCTCAACCTGAGGCCTTAATAGAAAATATGTAGCAGAAACTAAGATGTCACTTGTATCTGACATACAGATACAAAACCACACTGAAATGTGAATGTTTACATTCACATTTAATGTTAGCATTGCAAAGTTTACATCCACAGATATTAGTAAAAAAACAGTTTGAGATGCAAGAATAATATTCATAGGTTAAAACACTGGAATGAAGTTTGAAATAAGAGACATATTTTTGTTTTTCAAATGTCTGTATAAAATAAACATTTATCATTATTTTCCTGTTTGTACTTTCTCTATATCTATATATTTCTCTATATCTATATATTTTATCCACTGGAAGATGGAATGATGAGTTTCTTTGGCTGATATAAACAGACATCTAACTCCAGGAAACTTTATGCTGGTTTTATGTGCTTGTTACCCATTATTTGTAGGGCATGACCTCCTCGGTGCTGATGGGTTTTTGCTCCTTTTAAATGAAAAACCCACAGATTTGACTGGCTTGACAGTCTGACTACCGCTCTGATATGAGACTTTGACTACATGTCTTTAAAAAAAATGTTCAGGATGTCAAGGTGGTCTCATAAATGTTTTCAAGTTGGATGGATGATGAAAGTAAAACATGTCAGGCTGTCATTTCCCCCCTCTAGAGTCAGAAAGATGCAGAATCTCATTTCAGAGGATCCACACACACACACACACGCACACACACACACACACACGCAAACACACACTGGTTTGGGAAAATTACCCAATGTATCACTCAGCAAATTTGTGACTCAAAACTCCTGCAAACCTATTTTACGGCGCTGGTCCAGTGGGGAGTTATACGAGTGATGGAGAGATTATGGAGCTGTTATGCCCACTGCTCTGACCTGCAGAGATGGAAGGAGACAATTACAATTGTCTGAACTGTTTCCATAGCAACGCTCCTCTGCAGATTTTTATTTTTTGCAGTTTGGGGAGTGGGGGGGCTGAAAGAAATGAGCCTGTGCTCCATCCTGTAATACCGGCTGACACCTTCATTCCCTTCGACGAGAAATGTACTGACATAGAAAGAGGCAGAGAAGATGATTGTGTGAAGATGAGCATGGGAAGGTTGGGGTAATTTTATTCCTGAAGCACTTTTAGTTGCATGAAGCTCAAAGTATTCATTTGTAGATGGGAAAAAGCAAAGTTATGAGAAAACAATCTGATTAAATATGGATGAAACAAATTGCACCCAAATGCAATGTCCAAGAAAACATGACTTAAAAGCACATTAAGCAAAGTGTGGGAAACCCCAGAGGTCTGTCAGGGCTTTGAGTTGGTTTGAAGTGCAGACGTGGTTGAAATATCACGGCTTCGTCTCTGTTTGTCACAGGAAGCTCGGCAGGAACAGCCGCCGCTGCCGCCGTCTCGTTTTGACGCTGCAGTCGAACAGAGCGGTCGCAGAAAAGAGAAACCAGAGTTTATACCTGCAATGAAAACCATCTGCATTCAACAGCTTTGTGTCCGTTTTGTGTCTGTCTGGTGAGAAAACGTCACCAGAGAATTCAGCAGCAAGAATTCACTTCCAGTAACCGAGACAGACGGAGGCACAGATAGGTGGACAAACGGCTGCTGCCCATTAGGCTGTTTTCAAACTCATATTCAGGTATTGTACAGACAGAAACACTATTCTGGCTGTACAAGTGGGAAACAGTCGGTTTTCTCAGGAGTGGATATCCAAGCAAATCCACTCCAAGGTCAGACCATCCAACGAGCAGAAAATGGAGAAAATCCGAAGAGCTGCATCTCAGACTCTACAGGTCTCAGCTTGTTAAATGTTGAAGCTCCTCACAGAACAGCTAAATGTATTTCAACAAGCAGGACTTGATTCAAAGACTTGAAAAAGAAAGAAAATAAGAACATGGCTGTGTGACTCAGGGTTACAAAGCTGCATCTAATTGAAATTCAAGACTTCCAGGAAAAATATGTCTTCAGATTGAGGCCAAAACAGACATATTTAGCCATAATTCATAACTCCATGTCTGGACAAAACTAAACCCATCTTTTACTGTTTGAATATTTCCTAACTGTCAGGCATCCTGCATAAATCTGTGCTCAGGTAAACTGTTGTGACTGTGCTGACTGTGTTATCTCACAGGCAGAATGACAGGCAATGTTGGCATCAGATGAAGGAAACAACGTTTGAGATCCTGAGCTAAAGAAAAATAACAATAATTCCTCTTTTTTATGTGTAGAGCTGAAATCAATTCCACATGATGACACCTGCTTCTGTTCGCCCTGCCGGCATTGGCTTTGAAAACATATAGCTGTGTGTGTGTGTGTGTGTGTGTGTGTGTGTGTGTGTGTGTGTGTGTGTGTGTGTGTGTGTGTGTGTGTGTGTGTTATTCCCATTTCTTTATTACAGAAATGTTTTGTGGAAGACTATTGTTCCTTTTGGCCCAGAAAACACATCTTCCTTCCTTCCTTCCTTCCTTCCTTCCTTCCTTCCTTCCTTCCTTCCTTCCTTCCTTCCTTCCTTCCTT
>CAEFZX010021427.1:0-21617 GCA_903066825.1 Alfaro cultratus
AAGAGAACATAAACGTTACCTGTTGGCAACCGTGTACGAGTTGGATGCATGTAGCGGGTGTTTTCTCTTCAGATGCTGCAACATTGATGTCGTGCTGTTGTGGTTCGCCAATTCTGCTTTGCAGTGGATGCATTGCGCTGTGTTGTCCTTTCTGTTTAGCCTAAAATGTTCCCAAACTTTTGACATTTTTTGTCGCTTTCGGGGTTCTCCTTCTGAGCATTCTCCGGTTCCCTCCATAGCTACAAACTTAGCACATGTGCTCCAGGCGCTAACGGAAGTGGTAGCGTTGTGCAACACAAAAACCCTCCGGCTAGACCAGTGTGCTGCGTATTTAACAGCATTGCTTATTACAATACAATAAATTTAGCGAAGCTTCGAGGCAGATAAATTTCCTCGAGGATTTTTTGTAATCGAGTTACTCGATGAATCGTTTCAGCCCTAGTTGCATCCATAGTTTACTATAGTAATTGTATTGTTTTGATAAAAAATTTTTTTTATCTTTATATAACATGTATTTTTTTCCATTAGTTAAGTGGTAGTGTGTGTTTTTTTGGTCTCAATCTCTGTACCTGTGTGACACATTCTGCTCCACACTTGGCTGTAATTATAAAGATTGATTGAAGGTTCTTCCACTAAACTTGTAACAAAATGTGCTGTATCACTGCAGCATACCACAGCCGCCAGGTTTTTATCAATTTGATCTGCCTTTACTTATATGTCACTCCCTGACAGATATTTGTTCTTTTGCATTAATCTCACATCTGTATTTGCTCTTGCAGATTTTACTCAATCAACGTCAAACATTAGTTTTTGTCATGGTATTTCAGACGAATTTTAATTCGTCTGAAATACATGGGCTTCGTCTGATACCTTGACATCTTGAGACGAGAAGTTACTGGAGTGTGGGTGTGCGATCTGATAAAACTGAGATTAGCAGAGCTGTCTGCTGAATTATGCGCCGCGTCGCATCACATTAAAAGCGCGGCGTTCTCTGCAGCTGACAATATTTGATGCAAATGATACAAAGTTGATCATCTCCGGTTAGTAGTTCTTAAACTATTTTATAGATTCTTGGATGCTGTGTTTTGACTTTCACTGTAGGATCAAAACAAATCCTTTTTTTAAAATTAATTTTATTTTATTTGTTTGTTTGTTTTTTACTTGCATGGTTAGAGGTATCTATCTAAAATCTATTTATTAAGCTTTTTCCTGTTGATTAGAAGCGCCAAACTAATCCAGCGACAACAGTTCAAAAGATCAAAATTTTTTATAGATTTTGAACTACAAGCCGTGATTTAGACACTTATTGGGTGTTTATAAAATGATCAACTCAACTCATTTTCCATTTCCTGTTTATAGAAATTACACAAAGACAAAACTGGTTTCGCTTGTCTGGAGAAGTCTTCCTTCGGACGCTAGAAGATCAAACAACACTTGATAGGGGAACGCCATTTGTCACTCGGCAAAGAAATTACAGTAACTTTTTGGTCAACAATGTCTCTTTTCCAACCCGCATTCAGTCTCCATTGTAACCAATTGCTGTACTGACTGAGGACTTCACATAGCATACTCTGCGCACAATAAACAACTAGAAAGTGTCAGGAAACTACATTTTGTGGTTGATAAATAATAAATAATTTTTTTGTGTGTCATTAGTTTCAAGCAGTTACAGTTTACGACCAACTTTTCGAACTGTAGACAGTGCTCTCTCTCTCTCTGTGTGTGTGTATATACTATAGAGTGTGGGATAAAGCAGGAGCGACTGCTGCTGCCTTCAGCTTCCCTGTTTTCTTCTGAAAATCTTCTTCTCCCTTTTTGGTCTGAAAAGAAAACCCCCTTCAAATAACTTCTTCTCTATGTTTCCTCTCTTGATGACTCACTGATAGCAAAAAAAACCATTTAACTTGAATTGCAGTGACTCATCATTGACAGCGAAGCGTTGTCATGGGGACATGCTTAACCATGGTGCATTCACTGATTGTAAAGTGATTTTCTTGTTCTCTCAAAGCTGAACTTGGAGGATGAGAATGAGTAATTTAGAGATAAGTGTGTTTACTTTAAACCTCTTCCTTTAAAATCTGTTTGTCTGATGTGAAAGCTGTGCGTTCTTCAGCATTCATGAGGCCACTTTCAAAAGCTTGTCTGAGTAGCAGGAAGGAAACTCTGTAAACGTGACTGACGTGGAAGTGAGTGAATCATAAAGAAACAAATCAAGGCATTGAATTTATGGGATAAATTTTCTAAGAGCTTCGCCGCAAAGCCTTTCTTGCCGTGTGCAGTTCCATTGACGTCGAGCTAAAACGTAGCATAGATTTATCAGAGAGGAGGCTTCCTTTGTCCAAGTGTTTACATCAACAAGATTTCCAAGGTGCTAAAAGGATCATCTCGTGTTTACAATCCTTTTTTGTGCCCTTCTGAAGAATTTCCATTGTTTTTGAAGCAGAACGCAGAGACAATGACGAACATCCCACAACCGCTAACCCGTAATTTGTTCTTCTCTTTTCAGTGTCCAGGGACATGAAACTCAATCCACAGCAAGCTCCTTTGTATGTAAGTATCACTAATCACAATGGCTCTTGTGTGCACTTGATGCAGTTTCTCCAGTGCGCCCAGTTGTGCTTCCTCCTCTCACACAAACAAACACCTTGTTGTTTACGTACATATTTAAGTCCTTTCACTTTTCTGGCCCGTGTGACTGCTGCTCTGTGTGAATGGGGTTAGGTCAGCACAGCGTAAACTTTAACCAGCTCTGTCTGTGATTAATTTTAAATCTTCAAAAAAAGAAAGTTTGATTAATCGATACAATTGATTTGTTGCTCAGCCCTACCTGCAGGTTACAGTTTTAATTGTTATTTTTATGCACTTTTTTTTTTATTTTAAAGATGCAGAAACTGCTCTGTTTCTATAAAATAAGAAACGTAATTACTACGTCTTCACGCAATAAGTCACTAAAAAACACCTATGGAAGCCCGTTTTCCCGCACTCTGGTTAAAAAAACATAATTATAATGAGATAACATTTTAACTTATATTAAGATAGTTATCTTATTATAATGAAATTAATATCTCATTTTAATTAGATTTTTTTTTTTTTGTCATAGTGACCGAAATGGGCTTCCATACAGTCCAACCACTTCCTGTCGTCTTCTTTTTCTTTTCCCCCAGGAGTAATATCCGGTTGTTTATCCACATGATTCCCGCAATGTGAAAAGTGTTTTCTTTGTAGTTTTATGAAAAACACAACTTTTTATACAGCCAAAAACTAAATCATCCTAGGGCTAAAAACATTTTAGCAGAAAACATTAGTCTTTTTTTTTGCTGAAATCAGCATGCTTCCATTAAGCAAATTTAATAATTAATTATTTAAAAGGGCAACATGACTATGGAGCAAGGCAATGACATGAGAAATATGGAAGACATTTGCTCAGTAACTACATCCACACCGAAGAGTGATGCTGTCAACAAACCCTGGTTGTCCTGCTTCCATTTGGTGCGTTCACTATCGAAGCAACTATTGAATTTTTGAGTGTTGTTGCTCATCGGGGTCGATCGGGGTCTGGTTTCCTGCTCAGGATTAATGTTGGTGCCGGCTCTGAATGGGAGGAATTTAAAATTCTCCAACACAATTTGCTCACTTGGACGAACTACCTCACTTGTTCAAACAGAACATGTCCCAAGCCCTGCGGATGCTCTAATATCCACTTAAAGCCGACTTCATTCTGCTAATTACTCTTTGGTTACACATTTGCTGCCTTTACTCGTCATACATTAAGTGTTTCAGTTTGATCTCCTTACAAATTACTCCAAAATATATGCAGTTGCTCTTGTGGCTCCTGAATATGTTGATACAAAATTAATGAAGTGTGAGAGCAGTAGGGATATTTCTGAGTTGGTGCTTTTGTGGTTCTACTGCTCTCCTAATCACTAGGCAGGGAGACGAGGTACACACACGAAGCAGATATAGAATATGGAAGAGAGTGTGTGTGTGTGTGTGTGTGTGTCTGTGTGTATTTAAAGAGTTGACTTGCTAACTCATTTACCAGCCAGATAATGTTATCTGTGATTTACAATCTGACTCTTCACTGAGACCAGGTGGGTGGTTTGGCCTCATTAGGCCTCAGGTTTTAGGAACTGCTTCAGTCTGTCAGTGCTTTAAGACAGAAACTAAATGTGTTTAATCATCTAAGTCGAAGGAAAATGGTTATATTGTTACAGTGTCATTCAAAAATATTCATACCCTTTGGTACGTTACAGCCACAGATTTCAGTCGGTATTATTTGACCGACTGAAATCTGTCGACATATAATTGGTAAGTAGATGGAAAATAAATTTTTTTTGGACATATTAAAATTGGGTGTGCACTGAGTACAGTTTTGCCAAATACCAATTTTTCTACATGAAAAGTCACTATATATATAAAAGTTCAAGGTGTATATTATTGCGAGGTGATGCGTACTGAATGTTGTAGTGAATGCAAATTTGCTGTATTAACAGATGATCCAATACGTGATGAAAGACATGAAAACTGCTATCATAATATACGTATACTGGGTCCTGAACTTTTGCTCTAGCATTTCAAGTTTCAAAGTTGTTTTCAAGAATACAACTTTTACAGGTGTTTTAATAGGTGTTTGGATAGGATGCTAGGATAAAAGTTCTACTCTGTTCAATAGTATTTTGCAGAGCTGCATCTGAACACGCCACACAATTTCTGGAGCAGGGTTGTTCTGACCAGTGAGATCAAACTAGAGCTGTTTGACTGTGTTTTACATCACCATGTTTAGTGAAAATCAGATGTAGAATACCACCACAAACATCACCATACTAACTGTTAAACACAGTGTTGGAGGGATGATGCTTTTAGCTTGATTAGCCTGGTCACCTGACTCTGTAGCGTAAGTCAGTGGGGAGCCATTTTCCTGTGAGTTAAAGTTTGGAACAACCTGAATGCTCTGCTGTACCTGCAAACCATGAGGTGAAGATAAACATGTAGGGCTGTAACGATTCCAAGACCTCGATTATTAAAATTTCTCGAGGCAAATTATGTGCTTTGAAGCTTCATTAAATTATGTTTTATTATTTAGTGCCACGTGTTCTGGCCGGATGATTGTTTGCGTTTATAATTTAAGTCATTGTATTTTATATTGTATTATTTCATATCTTCATTCAAAATTGACCCGTTTCTGTGTATGAGGATGATGTCTAAGATCCGGTTGCTCACAGGGACACAAAGCTCTAAAATGGGTTTGCAAACTGAGAGTTCACCTATTAATTTTACTGAAAATGAATACATTAACAAAAAACTTGGAGCATACAAATTTTAAGTGTCTTTGTGAGTCGGGTGCTTTATTATTTTTATTAACAAATTGAATTAAATTTTTAATTTTTGTATCATTTTTGATGAGATTGACTTAAAAAAATGAGCTGCCATTGTTACAAGTTAATTTTCTGAGCTACATAAAAGTAACTGTTAGGGATGCACAGATATGAAAACAGGGCTGACATTCAAATCCCACATTAATACCACTGTTATGTCGCAATTTCCCAATATTTTATTTTCTCAATTCTTTTTATTCAATTACTCAATTAATCATCAGGATAATTGATAGATTACTCGATTACTAAAATAATTGTTTACAAGAGCCCTAATATAGTCATATCAAAACTCTACACACTAAAAAAATATCCCTGAACATTTTGTGCAAAGCTTCGTCTTATTAAGCATTCCCACTGACACGTTGACTGTTGTTATTCCAACAACATCATCCGGCGTGACTGAATACAGGGTTTTACTACGAAGTAGTGGATGAACTTTTTGCTCACCTGGAAAAAACGGCAGCTGGATGTCGGGGAAATGGCTCAGCTCATATATGCGTACTCAGAAGCGGTGAGGGAGGAGAGGCTGAGGTCTGTCGCCTCCAGCTGTGCTTTTCATGTCGCTAAAGAGCTGCTTGCTTCTTGTTGAAACTTTATGATTAGCGGTTCAATACCTCAGCAGGTCACTTTGCTCTCCGCTGGTTTGAAGTATTTAACGTGGCAATGCAGGCGTCCATTTACACACTGGTGCACTTTACTCGGCTTTAAACATATATTTTCTTTCTGTCGTTAAAGTCGGACAAATAAGTCATTTCAATGTGTTTTTGCACAGATTTTAGCCTCCAGCCAGTATAGTTTGTGTGTGTGTGTTTGTGTCTGCTCTTTTGCATGTTTTGCAAAGATGGCTGTGTGTGGAGCTCTGTTTCCTGCCGTCTCCAGCAGATGTTTCACATCTCCCGTCTCTTCGCCTGCTGCCAACACGTTCGCCTCCAAAAAGGGACTCTCAGCAATCTTATTCAGCTGACTTTCTTCTCAGCTTTCACTTCTGTTTTCTCACAGCACCAGCCTCTGTTTCGGCTCTCGTTACCCAATATTGGTACATATATAAGTATTTTATATGAATGTTTATTCGTTGAATCGGCTTTCAGGTGTTCTTATGTCAGAGAAGATTCCTCCATGTTGCGTCGTTTATCAAGGGGTCAAGGGGTGATTTGGTGAAAACTCGAGGCCCGCCAAGTTGCCACAAGAAGCCCGTGCTGCTATCACTGTGGAGTGTAACGGGTCGGCATTCTGTCTGAAGTGATCCAGAGGAAGAGAGAAAATCATTTCTCCTTTTGCTTCTCCTTTGTTCGTGGCTGAAAATGTGGAACTTATTTCACACCGATGTATTTTCGTTTTGTCACGGAGCACAAAACTGCCAAAATCACTGAGGTGTCAATTCACTCCCGACGTGGCAAACCCTAATTTTCAGTCGGAGCTGAGGATAAGAGATGAGTTTTTAATAGAGAGGATGTCATGCCTGCTAGCTTCCGCCGGGCCCGTGACTCATTTACTGCACTTCCTCATCTTTCCTTGTTAAAGCTGACACGCCGCGAGTCGGCTTCCTCACTTCTGGCTCTCTGAGGGTTCCTCCAGGCTGCATCTCTCTGTCCGTGGCCTCTGGGGCGACTTTGAACATGTTTCCTCCACTCTCAAACCGTTCAAACGGCATTTCTGGCTTTGCCAAACAGAGAGGCCTGCCATCCCAAGGCTACTAGTTATCCTCGCTTCCTTCCAGACTTGAAGAAACACGGCCCTGAAGGAGAGGAAGGCAGCACCTTTGACCCTCTGCTCAGCTCAGACATTGGGTGAAAAAGCTGCAGCGTCGCTCAGAGTAAATGGGGGAGATGTTCTCCATTCTGTTGACCCCCAGTGGGGAAAAAAAGAAAAGTTTAATTGAACAATATCCCTATTTTCTGTCCCATCTCCTCCCCCCTTTGGTCTGTCCTCAGATGACACCACATCATTCCACAAATTGTGCAACCTCACTTTGGGCCTTTGTTGCGTTAGAAATAAAGCAGACAGCATATCTGCACAATTACGCTTTTGAATCTTTGCGCTCTGGTAATTCAATGGTGATCTAGTTCACACAGTTGAACTGAATGTAGCTGACATTTTGTGCTGTTAAAAAGCTCCAGACACTGAAACAAATGAAGTAACTGACTGTCTACTGGTGTCCTAAACAGAGTTGCCAGATCTGAGTTTCCAAACCAAAAACAACGTAAAGCCTGTCCAACTCCAAAATTAATGTAATGAAATTCATGTTGATAGCACCATGAATTGTTCTTTGTTATATTCTGACCAGAACCAGATCCCATTGGGACTGCAAAGGACTGACCACTATGAGACTTGAGTTTTTTATGGTGATATATCTTTTTAAAACTTGATATTGCCCTGGAACCTCTGCTTTACAACACTGCTACATAGTGACACTTGATAAATCATTGACAATTTCATGCTCAACAGATTCTAGAGATTTCAAACTAAATTAGCTCATAAGGTGAGTAATAACACAGCATTTTATATCGTGTTTTTCTGCCACATCATGGCGACTATTTCAAAAGAACTGTCCTCTGAAACCCTTTTAAAAATCCTCCAAATGTTATGAAAAGCAGCCCAAATTTTAACAACCCGCCCAAAGCTGTTTTTCCCCCCGGCCAAATGTTTTAAAAAAACAGCCTAATTGGACGAAAACTTGCCCAATTTGCCAACGCTGGTCCTTAATGGCCAACACTTTTGTGATATTTTATTAAACTGCTTGTATTTTGTAGTACTGTCAAATCGATTAAAACATTTTAATCAGCATAATCACTCTCTGGCCCTGTGATTAATCACTATTAGGAGTGGACATTTATTATATTGTTTACTATTTATCATGATAAGTTTCTTATCATGAAAAGATTTAGATTTATCGCTGTCACAATAAATCAAAGTAAAATCAAAGGTAAATCAAAAAGTCCCCACTTTCTGTTTAAAGTCCCCAAAAACTGTCCGTATTGTGAGGATTGTTATTTTTACTATTTTTCTTCTATTTTCTATTTTATTGCTGTTCCATGCATTCACAGCCTTACAAATACTTAACAAAAAGAAAGGCTGAAGCAATTAATCGGATTCCTCACGATTTATTGATCATCGAATTAATTGTCATCTAATTTAGTAATTGATTAATCGTTAACTGGCATGTGCAGACTCACAAAAAGCATTTACTGAAAAACAACATATTCAGAGCAGTAATCAAACCAAAACTGTACAAAACATATATATATTTTGTATCTAAGATAAAAATGCTTTTGTCTCTGAATATGTTTTAGCCAAAATTTTAGAAGTGAACCTTTTTTTTATTATCTTCGCCCAATTCAGATTTAATGCTAAAGTATTGCATTTTTGGCAGTAAAATCTTTATTTTCTTATTTAAAAAGAAATGTATTTTTATTTGCGTCTTTTAACGTTCCTAACACATTAATTTATTAGAAACTTTAGACATCAGAATAATTGATAGATAAATCGATTACTAAAACAGTCATTACTGGTAGTTACAGCCTTACAAAAATAGGTCTTAACATCACTTTTATTGTTTTCAACAAAATATCACAATGAAACGTCAAGTCCATATCGTCCACCCCTAATCACTGTGCTTGACTTTGTAAGGTTGAAATGCAAAAATGCACATTTTCAAAAAGAATTGTTGAAGAAAATGTTTTATTGTCTCAAACCAAATCTCAGTTTTTCACGTTTTTATATTCTGGAAGGTTTTAAAGAAGTAATTCGGCAAGTCAAAAATAAAACTCTCCTAATAATTTTGCACACATTCTACCATATGAAGATGCCATTTTTTTATTTTGTCTTCCTTTCACTTACGGTCCCGTTTGTCTCAGCAGGGTCGATGTGTTGTCACAGTGCAGCTTTCCGACGAAGAGCTGGCTGCAGATGATCGGGGAGTGGACTACTTCCTGCTGTTCGCCGGCAGCACGCAGAGCCATCTAACCAGCACCCAGAGGAGCAGCCATGACACCTTACAGGCGTTATGTCCCGGTGAGCCACCGCCGCAGCCAAGCCTCCACAACCCCGGTTACTCCCAACAGGAAGAGAGAGACAGCAATCCACCCATATGCGATCTAACGTCTCTCCTGTTTCCGAAATTTCCATTTTCAATAGATAAAATGGATGAAAATAGATTAGAGGTACAAAACCTGAATCTCAATTTGTACTGTATTGGAAATTATACCAGTTAAATTTTCTTCTCAATTTGTGTCACTACAAATCTTAAAAGTATTTCCTTTGTATTTCACACAATGTAGCAAGTGATCTCTAAGCAGAGAGAAAAATTATACATTGTTGTCGGATGCATTATGCTGTTTATTTATGTACTCTGAGACAATGTATAAGATTTCATTACATTGCAAAAACACAAAATTTTAGTGGTTTTTGTCTAGTGGAAATTATTGTAGTACCCTTGAATTAAAACTAACTTAAAGGTAACTCTTCAGCAACATATAAAAGCTTGTTTTAAGTCAATAATTCTTGAATACAAACTTCACTAGTTCCACTGGCAGATTTTTTCATTTAAAACTGGAAAAGTATCTTGCTGTAAGTGAAAAAATCTGCCAGTGGAACCACAAGGTTTTTTTTTTAAAGCTAATATTCAAGAATGTATTGTCCTAGCTGCTGTTGGATTTTGCAGCAACATAAATCTTTCTCTTCCATTTTTTTAGTCTAACTAATGAATTACATCAGGCTGAGCTTATATTGAGTAAATTCAGTCCATGTTTGTTGAGCTACTGACTGCAGAGTTGGCAAATGAGCAACAGCTTCAAATACATCATATAGCAAAGTTCAATGTGCACACAAGTTCTTGTCAAGAATTAGGTTTGTTTTTTTTTGAAGAGTAATAGGTAATATGTTTTCCAGCATATGATAACCGAGGTTAATAATACCAAGAGATGACTACCACTAACAGTCATTTTGCCTTTTGGGATAGTTAAACATTTGTGATTTTTAGTCTAGTTCAGTTTCTTTAGATACAGACAATGTGTCCTGTTGAGTGTCCAACTAATACTTTGTTTCTCACTTCTGATTATTTCTAAAGCCAATACATAATCAAAAAGTAATAGTAATATTGACTCGAAACAAACTGATAAATTATAAGTTTTAATATGAGAGATTGAGAAGTAAAAATTGGTTGTCTATAAAAAGGGCAACCTTTTAAAAGTGATTTAGAAGCTGCCCAGTCTGTCTTACTGGTTGTATAAATCTGCTGACTGGGCTCTCAACTTTAGCACCATCTCCTCTCTAGTCACTTTCTGCCTACTGCTTTTCAACAGGGAACAATTTTTTAATGGTTCCCATTCAACACAATTTAACCAGCTGCTTTGGAGCTTCGTTCTGATTTTAACCTTTCTCAGTACTGTTGAGTATCGTAAAGCAAGAGTTACACCGCAAAAACACAAAATCTGACCAAGTATATTTGGTCTAGTTTATAGTGCAAATTGAAATTAGACAAAACTAACTTACAAGTAAAGTTTTAGAAAATATAGGTGCTTGTTTTAAATATTGATGAAAAAGTATGAGTTTCAATGCTAGATTATTTCACTTATAACATGGAAAAATGTCTTATTAATGAAATAATCTTCCAATATAACAAGTAACTTTTCATCAATATTAAATAATTATTGACTTCAAACAAGCTCCCATAACCTGCTGAAAAGCTGCTTCTAAGTTAATTTTGTATTATTTCAATGTACTAAGATTTTTGCTGTAGAAGACTAGACCAAAATTACTTGGTAAGATTTTGTGTTTTGTGCAGTGTAGAGCTGCTTGAAACATATTGGACAGCCAACTAAAAACGATAAACTGTATCAAAAACTGCTACAGTAGTTGGCAAACAACAAAATATGTAATCTCCTTTGGATGCTTTTCCACGTCCAACAATAAACGATGTGAGGAGCAGCACAAAGCACAAAGGACACAAGGAAGAGCGGCAGCTGAATTTGTTTTCCTCTGCGTCTCCCTTCCTGACAGGTAAAGAATAAAGACAGGACATGATAAACGGTGTTATCTTATTAAGAGCTCAGCTGAATTACAGGCGTCTGTTGGGGGTTGCGGAGAGTTGTTACTTTCTTTTCACAGATCGGCTCCGCTTCGCCTCTTCTTCCGTCGGGCCGATATGGACTCCGAAGGGCCGAGCTTGGAGCCGGCCAGGATGCCGCGGGACGGATTTCCCAGACGGCTTAAAAAACAATAATAAAAACGGCGGTGCATTCTGTGAATCACCGCTATTTAAATGCCCTCGAGTAAAGAAATAACACAAACTTGGCTTGCCGTCAGCCGTCTCGGTTTGTAGAGCCGTGCGGTGGTAAATCACACACGGGGAATGTTGTCAGTTGAGGCGGTACTGTAGTTTTTCAAATGATTACAATATTTCAGAAGCAGGAAACCTGTCAGGACTGGATACATTCACAGAGAAAGCTATTTATGAGAGATTTATCACCCTAAGTCGGCCTGTGGATTGTGAGATCATGTAATATCATTAAGAAAGTCAAATAAATCAACAATCAAAACTGAAGAAAATATTTACATCTTGAAGACATTTACAACAGCTACCAACATGACCAGATCCAAGGAAGATCATCCTGACAGCAGACTGCAAGATGGTAAAGGACCCCCCACCCAAAAAAAAACTTTTTTTAAATCCTGAAACATCATCACGGCATCTACAGCAAACAGGTTATTACTGCCGTTGCTGTAACAATGCTTGTCTGTTTAATAAGAAGAGACTTCACAAATGTAATTTTCTACAGAAATGTGCAGGGAGAAAACTTTACTAAAAACCCCACAGGAAGCCAGACTATCTACAGACTATCTACCCTTTAACAGTCTTATTCTCGCTGGAAAATCAGCAAGAATAAGACTGTCAAAGGGTAGGATATCCCAGCTACTTTTTGTTGATATTATTTGTTTACTGTCTCAAATAAGGTCCGTTTTTGGTTCCTTTAGTGAACGTTTGATCATTTGTAGCAAGGGATTCATCTGAAGCTAATAATACTATTTGGCTTTTGATAAGACCTGTCCAGGATGTACCCCTCCTCTCGCCCGGAATGTTAGCTGGAGATAGAGACCAGCACCTCCCGACCTCGCTAGGGACAAGGGTGTAAGAAAATGGATGGATGGATGGATAGCTTTTGACAAGGCCCTAACATTATCATGTGGAGAGCTCAGCCCTTTCTTCTTCACTTAAACACCAGTATAGTGTAAGACTTATCTGCTGATTATTTTGCTGATTAACCAATTAATAATTGGATAGCAAAAGGTGATTAGGAGATTAATTTTTTTCCAACTGAATTTGAACCTTAAACATTTTTTTTCAAAGTTTATTTTTATCTGCAAAAATATCACAATTAATCCGATTAATCCTTCCAGCTCTAAAATATTGATATGTGAAGATTTCTTTCAAAAGAACCAAATATATAACGGGATCCCCCAATGTTTCATGTAACTGCAGTATATTTGCATAGACCTCGGTCCTCCGTGCTCATTCTGTGTTGTGATAATTATTCATTGCTTTCATTTGCGTAAACAAAATATAACTGATGACACTGTGCATTGTTAATTTGCTGGAGTCTGACTTGTCAACAAAGGAGATGAAGTTCAATTGGACAAATGTTTCAGTAAGATAAAGATTACTTCTATTTGCTTTTAATTTTCTGTTGGAATTATTCCAGCATTGCAAGTCTGAAATGATGAATATGTAGTGAATACAGTTTGCTTTTTTTTTCTGTTTAGTTTTCCGTTCTGTGCCCAGGTTTTTTTCTCCTCACAGCCTGGGAACAAGCATGTCAGGTTAATCTGTGACTCTGAGTGTCTTTCTGAGTTCGGCAAATCATATTAATGAGCTAAACGTCGGCCGCCACTGGAACTGCAGAAGTGTTGCCGTCAAGGAAATGACTAAAGCGTCCCTGGGAGCCGTGCAAGTGCGACAGCTCCAAACTGAAGCATAGAGCATTTTAATGAAAATCATCAGAGGATGTCATGAATTCAGCCTCATTCTTCTAATATTTCCACATTTTGTCAACATGTGTTTTGTAGACGAAAATAAGCCAGGGTTGTTGTTACTTTGTCAGACTGCTGTACTTTCAGTCAGCATCAACAGTTTGTTCATCACTTCTGCTTTCATAAGACTGCACAACTACAACATCCGCAGGCTGCATCAAACCCATCTTGAAAGACTCTCACGGAACGCTAATATCAGGTTTCCGTAAAGTCCTCATTGGCAGAAATGTTAAATATTAATTCATATTTTTAATGATTCAATAGAACAGTCCTCTTCTGGGTAGATCATTAATCCAAACGTAACAACTTAACCAATTTTTAAAGACCAGAATTAGGCGTACACATAGGAATTTATTGAAGAGCCTTTCCCAAAAGAATTCACATAACTTTTGGTAGCCATTAAACAACTTGGCTCTAATATTAGTTGGAAATGTGGCAAATGTGTTACCTTATCAGAAAAAGTAGAAATTACTTAAATTGTTTTTGTTTTTCCTAAAGCTCAGATGTGGCTTTTAATTTTAAACATGGTTCGCTAATGCTGAATGAATGTTTCACCCACTGAAACATTAATTCATGTGACATTTGCCCAATTAGTGTCATTTTGTTTGAAAACATAACTTTGGCTCCATGATTATTTTAGGAATTGATTATTCTGACAATCGATTAATCGGATGAGAAAAGTGCCACATTCTGCATGTTTTTGATTTAACCATTTAAGCCTTGTTCTACAGTACTAGAATGCATTAATAGATGCAAATAAACATGTGAATGTTTATCAGCTGTATTGATGTTGAGTTAATCAGAAAGAGCTGAGGTCTGTACATTGGCATATTTCTTTAGCTGCAGATGCATTCTTTACTAAAACATATCAAGTGTACACTTAAAGAATGCTATGATTTCAGGCAATAAAATTTTCTCATTTGAAAAAAGAATGGAGTTATTTGGATGTTGTGATGTATTTGTAATAGTCTATAAAAAGCCTCAAGTGAAATCTCTCCAGAATGTGTCCTTTTCTATTATAAGATTAATCGATTAATCGTCAGAACAATCAACTGATTAATCGATAACTGAAGTAATTTAGCCCTGACCAAATTTCATCTTCATAATTTCATCATGATAATTTAAAATAATGTTTATGTATTTTGTGAAAAGAGAATGATGATGATTATGATAAAAACAGAACGGGTTAAAACTGCAGGTTTAATAGATGCAAAAGGTGTTGAGGTGTTGATCTTTTTTTGTTTTGTTTTTTAATACGATTCACAGATGAAAATAGTACAAGCTCTCGAAAACATTTTATTTCCAGCTGCAGGGCAAAAAAGGGTGAAAAAACACAAGAAAGTGACCTGAATTATATTGATTGAATGGTGTAAAAAAACAAAACAAAACCAATTTAGTCCTCTCCAGGCACGTTTTCCCCTCTGATCTCTCTTTGTTCCTCTCTCATTGTATCGCAGCTCACGACTGCTGCGAGGTGGTGTTGGTCACCTTGTGTTCAGTCACGCAGATTCCCTCCAGGGACCTTGAGAACCCAGCGTCCTGCCCGGGGACCGTGGCTCCATTGGCCGAGCATCGATTCAGCTTTGTCCAGGATTTGGCTTTTGACATGGCCCAGTTCTTGGTGAGCCGTCATTTCATCTCCCATAGCACTATATCTTGTGCAACACTTGAGATGAGGGAAACCAAATAATGCACTTTGTTTTGTTTGCTGCCCTAATGTCTGACATTAATACTGTATTACCGAATTCTCTTTCTCTCAGCTTGGAGTCTCTTAGAAACATACAATCGAAGAGAAGGAAATTGATCCGGACTCCGGCGTTCATGCGCTTCTAAATGGAACATTATTTCCTTTACTTTCCGAACCCGATGTTTTCAATAACACAGCCACAGCTCCAAATTGCACTCGTGCAAAAGCAACTCCCTACATTTACGTATTCCATTATTTATCGGCGCCTGGTTAATGCCCTCATGCTCGACTTTTATAAAAGGAGCACGCCCCAAAAACTCTGCTCACTCTCCTCTGCTAAAAAGTCGACTCATCTCTGTAATCACCTTCCACACAGGTGAGCACAGCGGGCCGGGCCGACGGTCTCGATGGGGCCCTTCTGCTGGATGAGTGTCAGATTCCAGTGCAAGAGTGTGAGCGCCTGGATGAGAACCTGGCACTGGCCCTCCACCACCTCGTGTTGCCTCCGGGATGGAGTCTACTGGGGAGCAAACAGACCAACAGCACTGGTGAGCCTGGAAAAACATTGCATGTAGCGCATTGCTGAACGACTCCTAGTTGGGGTTTTTTGTTTGTTTTTCACAGTTTGTGATGTTGCTACCAAAAACAATAATGAATCACATTAGACTTTTGTGATAAACCAATTTTGTGTATGATTGTTATTAATGAAAGGTGCGTTATGTAAAATTGACTTTTTTGAGCTTTACATCATGTTATTATCTTATTCCCTATTCAAAAACATAACTGGAGCGTTGCCTTTAGTCTTTTATGGATGTTTGAGAAATCCTTCAATCTCCTATGGCAACCATTCAGCTGTGCAAAACAGCTGGAGAGACAGAAGATGCATCTCCTCCTCTTTTTTTTAGGTCCTCCCAGGAGCTGCAGTTTCCAACTCCTTCAGACTAGCCAGTGTCAATTAGAAAACACCTGTTGGAACTGCGCATCTGCTGAGCTCGGTATACGAGCTGCTTTTCAGTGTACCGCTGGTAAAAATATTGTTAAAGGGTTAAAAGACGATCCATGTTGTGGTGACTTCAGAAAGAGCAGAAACTTTTAAAGAAACAGAGGCTCGGGCGTGCCGTGGTGGCGTAGGGGATAGCGCGACCTACATTTGGAGGCCTTGAGTCCTCGACGCAGCCATAGCGGGTTCGACTCCTGGACCCGCCGACATTTACCGCATGTCTTCCCCCCTCTCCTTACCCCCTTCCTGTCAGCCTACTATCAAAATAAGGGACACTAGAGCCCGCAAAAAAAAAAAGAAAAAAAAGAAACAGAGGCTCAATTTCAAAATGTGAAATCGGGACGTAAAATTTCTTTTGAGTCATATTTGATGTAGCCTTTGACAAAAACAACTCCATGAATAGTATTTCCTCTCTTACACGTTTTTATAACAACTGAAGGTAATATTGTTGCTTGATTATGCTATAAAATGACTCTGGGCCTTGAAAACACATAAAGCTATGTCTTCAAGTCTTTTGACAAGTTTTGAAAACTACCAACTCTTTTCCTTCCTAATCACAACAACAGTTGAAACCAGAAGTTTACATTCACCGAATAAAAATATGTATAAATTAATCTCTTGGCATACTCTTTCCCTCGTTATTGTTGCATTCAGCAAATGGAAAACACTTTTTTCAGACAGTGAGGGAAAAAAGTTAATGTATCTTTTTATTGGCTGCATGTAAACTTCTGGTAATCACTTTATATTTACTTTCTGTTAGTCTAACTCCAATGGACACATTAAAGTTTGTGGTTGTGATCTGCTAAAATGTGGAAAAAATTCAAGGGGTATGAGTGGTTTTGAAGGGAACTGTATTATGGCTGCACAACACAAAACTGTTGAGTTGTTTTTGTTTCCATATATTGACTCAGTGTGTGTAATTTGCATTATGGCCTGATTGAAGTAATTGCCTTTTACAAAAGAATATCGCTGTTCAATAATAAATTGCTCTCTTACTCACAAGCACCATTAGCGCAGAAGCAGAGTGGAATTAACCATATTTTATGTCACAGCAGCTAGAGCAGTAATGTCCGGGGTAACTGTGGTCTAAACCACTTGTTTGAATTGTCTCAAATACATTTATAAAAATTATAGCTATTCAATTATAAAACCATTTGTCTATAACAAAAAAAGGCTATAATCCATTCCATGCAAGACTGGACCTACAGGGTTTTGCTGTGTCATAGTTGTAGTTGGGAGAGGAGGCAACTTGAAGACGATCCCAGCAAATTCTGCTTTGCTCTACTAAAACCAAAATGCCTGGTCTATTTCCAGCCATTAAAAGCGGATGTGAAAAGCGTGACGACACAAAGATTGCCGTCAGTTCACAAAACTGTAACATGAATCACATAACTACATTGGTATGCATTTATTGTTTCCTCGAAGACTGAGTTTGGATTTAATGCACAAGAAGCTGCAGCGGACCCTTCTATACCAAAAACAGCAAAATGACGAGTGATAACACCAGAAGGCGCGAGAGGGACGCTGACCAACACTGTAGAGCAAAACCAGTCTGCAGAATACATGCCTAATAAAATCTCAGTCTTACATAGCTGTCATGCTTCACGGTAATACAACTACAAAACAATGGCTGTTTAGAGATGATGCTCGTAACCAGAATGGTGCTGGAGGAAGGGTGAACACTGCCTGGGAAACACAAGATGTTCATGGGAATTTGTCCGTAGGGTATCCGTCTCTTCCTGATATCCGTCTTTCATACCAGAAACTGTTGACAGCTTCAAAGCATCGTAGAGGTTTATGTACCTGATGTTAATGCTAGTGAGAAGTATCAGCATCATTATCGTGAAGGCATGTGCTAATTTTGGGCTTCTAAAGATGCATTTCAACATTTTTTTAGGGTGAGATGATTTTCTGTCAAACATTTTCAATGCATTAAAAAAGAACAACATGTGCAAGTAAGATTTTATTGTAAATCTTTTTTCTCATCCACACAGTGTCAAAGAAATTTAAAGAGGCAGTATTGTGTAAAATCGACTTTTTTGAGCTATATGTTGCGTTCTGATTTTATTCCCTCATCAAAAACGTACCCAAAGTACTGCTGTGGTTCTTTAATGCACATTTGAGAAATCTTTGAATCTCCCGTGGTAACCATCGGGGCGCCTAAATGCTTGCTCTCACTAAAAACTGCCTTCTGTGCAACTCCTCCTCGGCTCTGCAGTCTCCAGTCGAGCTTCTGCCTCACAGATCAACCCTCCCTGCCCCATCCCCTCACAGCTCCCCCAGACTAGCAGCAGCAACAATTGGCAAACATCTGGTGGAACTGCTTATCATACAAACTACTTCTCAGCCCAATTCTCCAAAGAACATTTGTAAAATTGATGGAGAAACATTGCTGTAATGACATGGTGAAAGCGGAGTGTCTGAAAGAACAGGAGCTTCTTAAAGGGACAGAGGCCCAATTATAGTCAGTTTTGTTTTAAGTATGCAGCATTTTTATGACAACTGAAGGTAACATTTACTGGATTGTGCTACAAATTGTGGCTATAAAATATATAATCCTAGCCCTTTAATACTCAGACAAATGTTGTCTGAATTTTAGCAAGTTGCATAGAAACTCCAGGCTTCTTATAGCTGTCAACAAGACCCTGATTTGATTCTAGCTGGATCTTTTTATTTATTTATTAATTTTCAATGGGTTTTAGGTCAATGTCATTCCAGAATATGCATGTTTGCAAATTTTTCAAACTTGTTCACATTTGTTTGGTGTTAATTTTGCAAGCTGACAAAATGGTTCAAATGTGTCTTTGAAAGACCAAATCTAAACTTATTAGCAGCTCTGTACCTTAACCTCCATAAAATAACATTGTTTTGTTGCTATGGAAGTAGCAGTAACTACTCAATGTAAAACACCTTAGATTCGGCTCTCATCCTCATCTTCTCTGGGCAGAGGCAGCAGCAGCTTGGTTTGTGAGAAGTGGCTGTATCAGTGCAAACTAAGACACGGTTTTATCGAAATTAAAGTGGCAATTTTCTCCGGCCGTTGACTCATTTCACTTTAATCAGTTAAAGGAAGCTAAATGAGCTGATGTGGATGATAAACTCTGCGAGGTAATTGCTCTGTGTGAAGCAGCATAAATAGGACTTCTGGGAGTAGTTAGTGTGCTGCCTCTGCCTCTGGCTATTGCAAAGATAATATCTCATGGTTCAGCTCAGATTTGGATGTTGGACCAAGGCAAAAGAACCGGCGAAATATTTCAGCACGACTGAGGAAAACGGGCTGACAGGACACAGGAAGTTTGTAACGCTGGGATTGAGAGCCTCTGCACTTAAGGAGATTTTATTTGTCGTCGGTTTTCAGTCGGAGATATAAACGGATGAATTCAGTAATGGGCTTCCTCTCAATTAGATAAGATCCACTTGTTAACGTAATGGACACACACAGACACACCCTCTCCCCCCTTTTTTGCATCGCAATCAGTTGTCACAGTTCGGACGTGGAAGGCTGCTTCCAGCTGCGGTGAGTGATGTGCGCTCTAATAGGCTCTGCTGCGCAATATGTCACCTCTTCAACGCGAGACGTTCTGCAACGGTGAACTTCAGGGGAGGGGAGAGGAGTTCAGCCCCGCTCTCCCATTTATCAGATCTGTCAGATGATGGATAGCGGAGGAATGTAGGTGGAGGTGACGGTGGTTTATCTCAGTCATCCTTCACGCTGTGGGCCCACAGCAGCCACTGATCTCACACCACCGCCAGCTATTTATTGTTGTCAGTGGATGTTCATCTTACCTGGGAAATCTTGCATGTCATTAAAACGGTTTAACAGTTCCCAGTTTGTCTGAGCGGCCTGCTGCAGTAGGTGTCAAATTATCTTTGGACAGTGAGCGACGGTTCACAACAAAAATCGATATCTGTCTGAAGGATCTGCAGTTTCTATCAGCTCAGTGTTGTAGAGTTGATCTTGTATCATTTCATAAAGCAATACGGGGCAGAAGTGCTTTGTGCTCGTGGGAGAAATATTGTTCCCTCTTTACGAGTTAACACCATCCTTTATGGCCGCAGTGGAATTAATGTGATGTGCTTTTATCAACATATATCAACTTTACATTGCCATAGCACCCATATATAACTTTGCATTTAAAAAGAAGCAGTTATGTGCTTTTCAAGCACACAGTGCCATTTTATAGCACGATCAAGTAACTCTGTTAACTTCACTTGCTATAAAAATGCTATATATATCAAATCTGAGTTAAAAGACATTTCACTTCATAATTTAAATGCCTTGAAAAAGTACATTTTTGCACAATACTGCCCCTTTAAAGCTTTTTTGTAGCAGCTTATTTTAGAATGTGTAATCTGCTGTTATGCTGCCTTGTTTTTATTTCTGGAGATTGTGGGACGATTTCATTTTTCCCTAGCCCCTGAGGAGACCTACAGTAAGCAGCAAAAAGTCCTCACCAGAACACATAGTAAATATGTATTTCATCTGTATGCAGTGCTTGGTTGAGACTCTGGAGTCAACTGGTTACATTGTAATGTACAGTTGTGTCATCTGTGTAGTAATGGTAACTAATCTTATTTCTTATGACCTGAGTTAAAGGGAGTCTGTAGATATTAAATAGGAGGGGGTCCCAGGACTGAACCTTGGGGTACAATGTGACTTTTTCCACTCCAGTAAGAAGTTACAGGTTCTTTAGGTAAGATTCAAACCATTCGAGTATTGTACCAGAGTCCTACTCAACTTTCCAGTCATTTCAACAATATGTCATGGTCAACCATGCCAAATGCTGCACCGAGGTCCAACAGAACCAGCGCTGTGGTTCTTCCACAATCTGTATTTATATGGATGTCACTGAACACTTGGAAGAGGGCAGTCTCAGTACTGTGGTGAGCACTTAAACTGGACTTAGAGTTGTCAAAGCATTTGAGGCAGTTAGGGGTGCTTTTTGTTAGAAGAGACAGAAAAGCCACTCGGAGCTTCACGGGATCATGGATGCAGAAAAATACAGAGCAATCAATGCTAGAAGAAAACCTATCAGAGGCTGCAAAGTACCTGACTGCGCCGTAAGGTTTAACATTTAGCTGGACATTGACCCTAAAGATACACCTAGAGTGGTTTAGATCAATGGGTTCCAAACCTTTCTGTGTCCAACCTTCAAAATACAGCACAACTCTCCATATGCCCTCTTATCAGTTGAGTATGTAGATATTACCACCGTATAAGACGCACCGCATTATAAGGCGCACCTTCAATAAATGGCCCATTTTAAAACATTTTCCATATATAAGGCGCATAGAATGGGTTCTTTGCACGTCAGCTCCCGCGTTCGGGTTAAAGCGGCTCAATTCTGTCCGATCTATTGAAAACGGCACTTTACACTGGGTGTCTGCAGGGCTTTTTCAAGGTAACAATTAATAATGTACATCGATCCGAAGCCCCAACAATAAGCTGGAGAAAGGTTTTAAGATGTTCGCCTCATTATACATTCACAGATACGAAGGTGAGTTTTACTTTCTTTAAACTTCGTGGCTA
>CAEFZX010021428.1:0-31373 GCA_903066825.1 Alfaro cultratus
TCACATGGTGTTACCCCCCGGAAAACCATTTAAACCGCCCGGCGGGCAATCAAGGGGTGTGCTTTGTGTTTTTTTTTTTTTTTTTTTTTTTTTTTAACATATTAACAGCTGTGTTTTTTGTAGTCATTTGCGTCATTCGAGATTTGTTTCGACATATTTCGAGATTTCAGTGGTTAACACAAACGTCTCCTGGGTTGCATTGGTGTAAAAGGCGCTTTTTATGTTCGTGACTTACGCCGAAATTGTCCAAATTTGTACAAAAATAACAAATAAGTTTAAGAGGCAGTGACTCAGACGGAGGTGAGACCGTTTTTTAATTCTCGTGTACGATTGGTCAGTGCGCATGGAGTGACGGCTAGCTTAGCCAATCAGCATCCATCTTTCCGCACACTTCCGCAGTCTCTGAATCGTTTCCATGAAGCTGCAGCTTCCCATCGTTCACAGCGGAAGTAACGGATTTGTTTCAGCATATTCTTTTCTTTTTGTGCAGATTTAAACCACATATTTACTCTTAAGCTCTGCGAGCCGCTTTCACATTCATTCATTCAGCGGCTGATGCCTGGAGAATGGCGCAGTATCCGATCTGTCTTGAGCGGCGCCCGCGCACCCATCTGAACCCTTCCTTCCTTCTTTTTAATCCTCTCACTTTCCTGCACATAGATGTGAGCTAGTTCTGAGGCAAATGTGAACACAAGCAGCTGACAGTCACATGAAGCCGAGGCAGCCGAGGAGGCCAGAGCAAGGGAGAGGGAGGGAATCTGAAGGAGTTGCCTACATGTGGATTGAGCAAAGCAAGGTTGAGGGTTTGGTGAGGTGTATTTGGTGGAAAGGAATGGGATTTAGAGACTTATGAGAAGGGTGGAGTGCAAGAAAGCTGGCCTTGATTATACTGCAAAGGAAAATAACAAATAAAGGTTGACCTTGTTGGCTGAAAGATTTGAGTTTCTAGAGGCAATTCTTATAAAATATGTCTTCAATATGGTGAAAACACATTTTCAAAGGATACCAAAATTACCTTAGTAGGCACAAAATTAGGGAAGTTACAGTGGTTTAAAAACTGAATTTCTGGGGTGATTTATGTCCTTCAGATTATGTCGACAACCACTGAACCCTTTTTTAAAACTGGTTATGGTGAATATGAGTTTGTTGATTTGCAACTGTGCTTTCATTCAGCCAAAATGTCCCATTCATTACTGTAAAATATTGTATTTTCATTATTAAAATCAGTGAGAGACAATAAAAATGTCTTAGGCCTTGTTCAGCCAGCTGGCCGGCAGTTCAGTTTTAAAAGACTTTAAACTTGATGAAAAACTGTAGTGGTTTTGAAGCTGTAATTGAACTGGCCCATGCCTAATGTAGACAGGGTTGGCGAATGAGCAGCTCAGGTGAAACTATGAGTGGAGCAGTTAACACCTTACTGCAGCACAGGTTCAATAGATCTCTAGGAATAAATCCAGATCAGTTTGTGCCAGAGGCTGGAGCAAACAGCAGATCCAACTTTCATAAAACAATCACAAAGCACCATAGCAGTTTGTGGAAACATTATGTTACAATTTTTTTAATTATCTTCAGCTTTACATTAGATGGTCATTTATAGCTCGGCAATTTTTGTAAAGGAAATAGAGGTGGGAGGTGGCGCGCCGCGAAAGGTCTTCCTGCATCAAACATGTATTCATAGCTGAACATGTAACCTAGAAAAACAAAGCAGAGTAAAAATCAATAAAGTAATTTCCATTTTGCATTTTATACCAATTTACTTTTAGATCAGAAACACTTCACATGTCCAAATCTCAGTCCGTGTTTCACACAGGAAGATTGTCAGTGATGCAATTTACACAGTAAATGAGGAAAATTGACTTATTAGCCATTTTTGGTCTCGGCCATTCTTGAACAAGCTGTTGTCTTTTCCTAAGTAATCTGGAGTTATTGTAAATGAGGACTCCTACAGTTTCATCTTCCTCAGATAAGAGATAAACTGTTAAAGCTTCTAACAGGCCACTTGCATAATCCTGAACTAAACAAAGTTTACCTTGTTTGCTGATGATTGTGTAAGCTCCTGTCAACATTTCATGTTTCAGAAGTTGATTTTACTTAAATACTGGATCCACTCCACTGCAGAAATTAGGATACAACAGAAGCTGTCCTTCCTGAAAGGAAGTCCACACGAGGTTTCTGAAAGAGCAGATCGCCAGGTCCCAAAAGGGGCAATATTATGTAAATTTGACTCTTTTGAGCTTTACACTATGATATAATGTCATCCCTCAACTAAAACACACCCGGAGTGTTACTTTGATTCTTTCAAGCATGATTCAGAAATCCTTTAATGTCACATGGCAGCTATTTGGGGTGCCTAAACGCTTGGTCTCACAGAGCGCCAGCTTTTCCACGCATCTCCCCCTGATAGCTTCAGTTTCCAAGCTGAGCTTCCGCCTCATGGCGCGCCCCACCCGCACTCAGCTCCACCGGACTAGTGGCAGCAGCAATTAACAAACACCAAATGGAATTGCACATCTGCTGAGATTGTCATACAAACTCATTCTCATTCCAACTCTCCTAAAAACAATTGTTTAAGGCTTAATAGAGAAAGTAAAGGTTATTGTTGATTGTGCTATGAAATGGCACTATGTGTCTGGGAAATACATAATAGTGCCTCTTTTTATGATCTCATGTCTTAGATCATCTTGTAATAAGGTCACTGAGGCTAAATAAAATAAAAAAAAGCAACAAGCATTCCTGTTATTCAGTGTTGTGCAGACTGGAACCCCAGAGCCACATGTGGCCCTCAGACGCTTTACAATGGCACTTTATAAGTGAATAAGAATGAGCAATAACTTTGCATTCAAAGGCAATGGGAACAGCTGTGTTTAACAGATCTTTAGCTGCTTTCATGATGTTTCAGGATACAATAGAAACAACAAAATGACGCTAAGGACAGAAGAATATTTTTTAGGTTCTTTATTTACCATACAATTGGAAAGGCTTCAGTTGGCCAAGTCCTAATCATGAAAGTATATTTTAACCTTCATTGTAAAAGCATATTATATTCATGCAAGGATTATGCAATTGTAGAAAATATGGATAAATGTAAAACTCGAAGCCTGATCTTGGTTTTATCAATGTTCTTAACAAATTTGATCTAGGTGGAACTATTGCAGAAATGGCTCTTTCTCTTTCTTTCATGGTTTCCCTACTACATGATGATACAAATTTCAGTTTTCTCTTTGTCCTGAATACATTGGACAAAGTGGAGAAAATGCATACATTTTAATTAAAGCCTCCTTTAAAGAACAATTCCTACAATGATGCGCCTGTTTATTTCCTGATATCAAACTACAGGTGGCTGTAGTTAACCTCAAATCTGGGTTAATGCATCTGTGTCCTATGTGTGTCTGCAGGCTGTATTTGACATTTCAATGTGGACAACTTTTTATAAAAAATTGCTATCATAAGGATTGGAGGAGTCTAGAGGAATCATTAGCTAAATTCAGACTCAGGATAAAGCAAATTTTAAAAAGATTCATGCAACAAGGTTTACAAAAGCTTGTTGTATGTGACAGTTTTTCTTAGTCCCTCTTGAAATTGTGTTGGTTTGTAGAAGCAATTCATGACATCATTTCGTTTAAAAGAACCTAATGGTTGGTATTATAGTTTAACATGGGGTGATATGAGATTTCACAATATCATAACTATAAGCAACTAATTCTTATGTATACACCATCACGTGAAAAAAATATACAACATGAGCTAATTGTTTGTATTTAAAACAGAAAGTTAACAACTATCCTCATTGATGCTAAAATAATATATCACATTGATTACTACATTTATCTGTTGTTTTTTAATTCTGACTTTGATACATATTCTTAAGCAAAGACATAGACTAACATCAGGTATTTATTTTGCAGAATATACTGTAGTTTTATCATCTTATTCTCTATTATGGCATATCACAAGCCTAAACTGATATTAGGTTTAGGGTTAGTTGGATTATCTGCTTGGACAGTCAGCTTGTTGACTGTGAAAAACACGAGCTACTTTTAGCTAGCTTACTGTATTTATATGAAATGATGGTTGGTCCTATTTTAGTTTTCATACCGTATCTGCCTTTGTTTTTCGCTGCCATAAATTTATAAAAACAGGATCATTAGTCTTTCTTTTAAGAAAGAAAAATGTGTAGCAGCCCTCTTTCAGCCAGCTGACAGACAGCATGCAGCAATATATGGGTCTCCTGTATTCTCCTCAAACGCAGGAGACAGTGCAGATCATTCTGCACTTTCAAATCCAAGGAATGATAGGATGGAATATATTAGCAGTTTTGTAAACTTGGCTACTTTTGTATCGGAAACCCAGCTGTAATCATAATATAGTGTCTCTAAATCTGTTCTTCAGTTAATATTTAATTTCACCTCGTTCCCCATTTGTTTACAGATCGAGCAACCAGCGGCTCTCTGCAGTCGGAGGACTGGGGACTCAACATGGAGATATGTGACATCATCAATGAGACGGATGAGGGGTAGGAATTTTTTTTGTTTTTGTTTTTTTTTTTTTTAAAGACCACAATCAACTAAACTCAATGCTCTTGATTGATTTTAAAAAAAACACACAAAAAAACAACTGCCTGGATTCTGATCTCCGACCAGCTGATAATCTGCTTGTGCAACAATTTATTCTTAGTTTTTTTGTTTTTAAATTTCAAGATAATAAACCAATAAACAAAGATCAGCTGATGCAAATATTTCTTCCCTCAGGCCCAGAGATGCCGTCAAAGCCATTAAGAAAAGAATTGTTGGAAACAAGAACTTCAGAGAGATTATGCTGGCTCTCACTGTGAGTAATAATTACATGCTTCTGCATTAAGTGTGCGGTCGCAGACTGAGGAATGTGGGGATGTCAGGGAGTCTTTCAAACACCAGAATGATCATCAGAGATTGAATGTTTGCTTCACTATTTCTCCCAGTGGTTAAATAAACATTTAACCACTAGTGAACATAGTGAACATATCAATAGTAGCTTAATGAATGGTACATGTCATAATTTTAGCTTTATGTTTTGCTCTTGCAGGTTCTTGAGACCTGTGTAAAGAACTGTGGCCATCGTTTCCACGTTTTGGTGGCCTCACAGGAGTTTGTTGAAGGGGTTCTGGTCCGTTCCATTTTGCCCAAATACAACCCCCCCACAACCCTGCATGACCGTGTTCTCAGCCTCATACAGGTTTGTTTCAGACAGTGTGTTCAATTAACTCATCTTGTTATCAAGCGTCGTTACTTTCTTTGTTGAATCAGTCAGTTGAAATGTGACAAGCAGGAACTTTTATATTCATTATAAATCTATTTATTATAAAAAAAAATCTCTGGATTTTTATTTTCTTCAAAAACAGTTTTTTTCCCCAAGTGATCAGCTTTGTTCCAAGAATTGAAGTCATAAAAGGTTTAAAGTATTCAATTTAATATTTACAAAAGCTTCCTTTATGTTTTTGATTGGTTTAGTTTATGGAAATTCAGTCTTTTATCTTGAGCAGATGTTAGATTCACTAGTTTACCACCATTCCCTCCTGATTCTCCAAACTAACATCATCTCTGATCTCTTTACTGGCAACATAATTATGAACGGTTCTAACTATATAAGTGTTTTCAGCCTGAAACAGTTTTAAGACCGTCTGGTTCATAAAGTTTACTCAACAGGCCCTTGATTGTGGCTAAATTTGGTTTATCTCTCACTGTAATTGAGATTTCTATAGCTCTTTATTCTTTGCTATATAGTAATTGTGATTTTTGTGCTGATTGGAAGATATGATTACATTAAAAATGAGTTGCAAAATAATTCCTTTCTGCTCTTGCTCAAAGTTGCCTCACTTATTGCTTGTTCCTTTGTCACCTGGAGGCTCTAACTGCATGCAGCTCTAGGAGTCAGTCATCTGTTCATAATTACTCCTATATCTTTATCTTTAGTCATGGGCTGATGCATTTCGCAGCTCTCCCTCCCTGGTGGGGGTGGTGCATGTGTATGATGACCTAAGGCGTCGAGGTCTGGAGTTTCCTATGACAGACCTGGACGCGCTCTCACCCATTCATACTCCAAACAGGGTGAGCCTGGCTGTTAACTCGAAGGTTATCACACAAGAATGCTTTTATGAACGTCTGCGTATATTTTACCTCTTCCTCGTGTCCTGCAGAGTATCCCCGAGAACGGGACACCTGAGGAGACCTCTGTCGCTGCTCCCACACGTCCTTCACCAGAGCAAGTCCCTGCTGCCGCCCCCCCCAGTCAAAATACATCATCTCCAGTCCAAGTCAGTAATGGACCAGTCCCGCTCACTCCAGAACAGGTAGGTCGTCCTGAGACTGCCTTAAAATTGCATTTTAAATACTTGCTTTTATGGTTAGAATTACTGAGTTTTAACTATCACAAAGATCATACTGGGAGATCTGCACCCACCTCTCAAATAAACTCCTCAAATAACTATAACACTGAGTCCACGTTACTACAATACTAAGATTTCTTTTTCCTCTCAGTTTTACTTCAGTTGAAGAAATGTTCTAGTCTAACTCAAAGGCCATTATGACTCTCAAAGCTAGACAAAACTTTGTTAAAATTTCAGGTTTTGATATGTAAAAATAAAGTTCATGATAAATCATTTTAAAATGTTGTCCACTTTCAATATGGTAAATGTACAATTAAACTAAAAATATAAACATGTTTGAGGAGGAAATGTAAAAAATAAAATTGCTTCTACATAACCATTTGTTGAAGCACTTTTTGATTTTCTTCTCGAGTTCACACCTGCCATCAATTATCGTAAAAATGATGAGCCACATATAAAGTTCAGCTTTCATGGTTGTATTTATTTTTATTACATTTCCTTGTTTTCATGATTTAGCTATATTCATAGTTTGCAGTTAGTTTATATAACATCAAAATTTACTTTTCAGTTGCAGAGAAAATGTATGTCACATTAAAGCTGCAAAAAGTTTGAAAATCCTGAATATTAAAGTCTCAAAACCTGGAAAATACCAGTGTTGTGTTGGAGCGCCACTATGCTCGGCCCCCATATGACGACATGTAGCTACTACAAGAATTTGTAGCAGCAGAAAATCACTGTAGTATACATCGTTTTAACAACAGATCTACTCAGGTAGGTAAGACAGACTCTCTCTAATGGAAAGCAGTCAGCAACTCTTAATCCTTCAGGATCAAATATCCTCACATCTACCCACACCTAAGGTGTACCCACCCACTTTATAATTACTCAAAAGTTAGAGTTGCTACACTGTTGGAAAATATTCACAGACAAAATCCAAGTCAAAGCAATAGAAGTAGTTTTGCAATAGTTTAATGACTCACTCCGCAAAGTTTGATGTCGAGCTCTTTGCCATACTGCAGGCTCTTATTTTGAAAATAGAAGGTTTCAATCTTGGCTCAGATGTTAAGATGTGCCCTTTATTTGTACCAGGTATTTATAAAGGTAAAGCAAAAATGTACCTAATTTTGTGACTTGTTTTTGATTCTTGCTTTTTATTATCTTGTTAAATTTCAGGAGCAGAAGCTTCGGAGCGAGCTGGTCCTAGTTAAAGGAAACCTGACAGTAATGTCTCAAATGTTAAACGAACTAAAGCCTGGACAGAGCACAGCAGATGATGCACAGCTGCTGCAGGTGGGTTTATTTGTTTCTTATCTGTCACTCAGGCTCTCACTAAATACAAATGTCTATTCTTTGCAGTTACAGTTTACAATAACATGTCTATCTTTTTTTTTTTTTTTTTTTTTTTTATAAATTTGGGTGAACATTTATCCAACAAAAAATAATTTTATTTAAACATAATTAATAAAGGTGAAACGTAACATAATAATTTTTTATTTCGAAACATTTCCTTATCACTTATTGAGGTACTTGTTATTATAGATCTTATCAAACTAATAGCGTAGTTCTGTGCTAAGAAAAAGAATGTAATTGTCATTAGTCATGACAGGATCATCCTTATTTGCAGGCGTCTTCTGTCAACGTTATAGTAAAAACTACCAGGAAAAGCATAAAACAACAGAGGGTGTCGACCTACAGAGAAAATTTTTCTTAATTTAGTTGTTAAATGTATTCAGACATTTTACAAATCATGTTGGAAATATATTTATTTCAAAGTAAAAATTATAGTTAAAAATCTGTCCGGAAAAGACAGATGTAAATTAAATCGTATGCGCCTTAAAGCTCCTGGATCATATTTTCTGTTGCATAAACGTTTTAATTAGCTGCAGCAATTAATCTCTCTCTCTGCTGGTCTGCGCAAGCAGCAGCTGTTCTCGGTGTGCAAGAAGATGCAGAGTCGTGTGGTTGAACTGATCCCACAGCTGGTGGATGAAGGATTTATGGAGGAGCTTCTCATGGTGAACGACGACCTCAACAACGCCTTCATTCGATTCGAGAGGTGGGCTGCCGCAGGTCACACTGGATTGTTAGACATTAGGTGAAACATTTGCAGCACTTAACCTTCTACTGCATTTTTATTTTTTTTTTGTCAGGTTTGAGCGACTAAGCAAGGCTCAAAGTACAAATACGCAACAGGTAAAAATAATCAGAAGTTGCCTGATGTGTTTAAAATTATAAAAGGTGTATTGAAACTAGTTTCAAATGTTTTTCTTCATTCTTCCTGTGCTCACTCTGTTATTAAATATGACACAACTGCCTTCCAGACCTCTGCAAGTAGCCCAAATCTCATCGACGTCGGTCCCGAACATCCGACCAACAAACAGCCCGCTACGATCACAGCAACCAGCCAACCAGCCGTCAGCATCCAGACCAATCACCAATCACCAGCCAATCACAGTGAGTAAGCTTTTCATAACTTATGTTAAAACAAAAGTTCCCAAAAATAAA
The DNA here is from genome assembly GCA_903066825.1 of Alfaro cultratus. Classification (NCBI taxonomy): domain Eukaryota; kingdom Metazoa; phylum Chordata; class Actinopteri; order Cyprinodontiformes; family Poeciliidae; genus Alfaro; species Alfaro cultratus. Next base: position 8,867 of record CAEFZX010021428.1, read on the forward strand.
GTTTCTAGAACTTTATTTCTGGGAGGAAAAGGGATGTTGTGGCTGAATCACATGTTTCAAAAATACTTTCTGCATCTGAACAAATGTCACAGTGAATAATGCTGAGCATTGAAAACAGAAATGTATCTGTACTATTTGAAATGAAGCAGGATAATATCTGTTTTTTTAATCATCCGAAATTCTGTTTTGCAGAAGAAGAAGAGGAGTTTGACATGTTTGCCCAGACGAGAGGCAGCTCTTTGGCTGAACAGAGGAAAAGGTGAGCAGCGCTACATAATTTTCTCTCAAATGCTTCTCATAAATCGATATGATTTACATCACTGAAAATATCTGCAGGGGGTTAACTTGATTCACTGGTAGTGCTACTTTGTAATAGAGAAAACAGCAGTTCAGACACAATATGCCATATTGATAGTTTTGACATATGCACACAAATATATCTTTTTATGTGATCTATTTGTGTGGATGAATAAGTGTTTGCTTCTTCCTGCTCCTTTTCAAGCAGAAAAGTAGTGGTGAGCTGATTATTTTGTTCTTGATTGTGTGTGCACATGTTTTCTCTCTCCTACTGATTACTTGTTTCCTTGTTCATAAAAACCGGTTTAAAATGAATAAATAAATGAAATGGAAAATGCACTGAAATATTTGCATGCATTCATTTTTTCCACGCTTGTGATGAAAACCAATTTAAGCGTCTCTCAATTTAAAACAAGGCTGTATTTTCATAATGAAGTTTCTGTATTTGCGTCTAGCGTCAAGTATGAAGATCCTGAGACGGTGGAAGGCCTTGCTGAAGCTCTGGACTCTAGGCTGCAGGTCACAGGAGGGGTGTGTACTCCACGACCACATTCATCGAGTTTACAGGAACATTGTCATCTTGAATTAAAAACAATATCTGAGTCATTCCGTTTTTTGCGTTTCATTTTAGATGGTGCCAGAGAAAAACGCTTCGCAGAATGACATTGACAAATGGTTATCTTCAGATCTGGTAGGCCGAAGCTCTTGCTGCATATTTAACATAAGCGGGTGATGAATGTAGAGCGCAGTATTTACTGTTTGTGTTTTAAAATAGCAGGAGGGTGAGTCGTCGGTTTGTGAAGGAGTCTCCAGTGAAGGTATGTTTTCGTCTCCTTAGCTGTTCTAATAAAATATTTCCCAACATGTAATCTGCTGTTCTAAAGAGGAGTTCATAAAAGCCACGTCTCTTTAGAGTTTGACAAGTTTCTGGACAATCGGGCGAAGGTGGCAGACCACAGTAACCTTTCAATTCGCAACGTGCCACCCTCCACACCAAGACCTCTGGCGCAACCCGCAAAGCAACAGGACGCCATGCATGACCAGCTCTTCTCTCTTTAAAGAAAACCTCACCAACGAGTTCAGATCAACAAAGTGATACATGAATGTACACAAACCGCATAATCAACTAATTTTATACAGTAAATGCTTTATTTCCTTATAAATCTGATGTTTTCATGTACATACACACAACTTTATGTAACTCTATTTAAAGTTTACTATAATGTCAATGTGAACAAAAAACCGTAGCCTGTATAGTTGTAATTGCAAATAATGATGTATAAAATCTATTTGATGATGTGCCTTCAAATCGGAGACTTGATTTAATGGGATCAAAAATAAATGGGAAGCTGTTCCCTAATCATGTAGAGCTTTTTATTTGAAAGTATTTTTCTGGTTTGAGGAAAAAAATAAAACGTGACCCCTGCCTTTCATCCTTGTTGGAGATTAGCACATAATTTTATTTTATTTTATTTTTTTATGAAAAATTCAATTTAAGACCTGACAGATTTAAGCAAAATGGAAAAAACAGTGGGTTGTCAGAACTAGTTTATCTTTAAATATGTTTTTTTGTTTAATTGGCACATTTCATTAAACTGCACTGATTTAGTGATTAATACAAAAGAAGTATGTCGGCAAACTCTGTGGTAGACCTATAACTCTGTGATTAAAATTACTTAAATTATGTTCTTGTTTTCTGAGATCAGTTTATTCATTCTCTATTAGCTGTATTAGCAGAATTAATTAAAATAAACATGTTATAAGTTGAGCTGTTTAATTACTGTAATAACCTTTTTGGTCTTTTTTTTTATTTTTTTTTTACTTCGTCCAGATTTTTTTTAAATAAAGTCCAACAATGTTTATATTAAAAACTAAAGCAGAATCTCAAACCCCAAGATAAATGCTTGACATTCTGGGTAAGAAAATGGGTGAAGGCATATGTATTCTTAAAAAAACAAAACAAAAAGTATTTAGAATTGGCAGCTTTCATTAACCATTTTACTAATACAGTCACAACACAATTACAACCTTTTGGTCAAAAGTTAAAATTATTTAGTTTTATCTTTCTCAATCTCTCCAGCTCCACTCATATATGTACTCAACATTGCAACTCACACAAATTACTTTACTGTGGAATTAGAGATTGATAAAAAGAGTTGATTTAAGGAAGAGGACAAAAATGATGCAAAAGTGAGAGATAAGATTTTGCCCACGAATTTGGCTGTTTTTACAATTGTATATGCAGTTATTATTACTACTTTTACTTAAAGTATAGCCTACAATTGTTTCACCATTCGAAAGTGGCGGCTTGAGTTTGTTTACCGGAAGTACGTCAGATCTATTTCTGGTCTCGCAAGTTAGATTTACCAAATGCACGTTTTTTGTTTTTTTGCTTGTTTTTATTTCTTTGTTGTTGATTAATCAGGTTTATGGTCAGTGAGATTAATGTAGATTAAACATCCAATGATGCGTTGACCGAAAACACAACAATTCCTTGTGTAAGTTAGTTTGTTCTCTTACATTAAGAATAGGCTTTAATAAGCAAAATTGACATGATTAGTGCACTTTACATATCCCAATGTATTTGCAGACTCACTTAAAGTGCTCCGTGCAAACATCCGCAGGAAAAAAAAAGTTGCCCTTATAATTTGGAATTCCGGGAGTTCTTGAACGTAGCAGTCTGCCTCGGCTGAACGGTGACTGTACACATTCAAGATGGCCGCTGCGATGGACGACGAATTTGAAGACGCACCTGATGTGGAGCCTTTAGAACCGACTCTGAAGAACATAATCGAACAGAAATCGCTGAAATGGATCTTCGTTGGTGGGAAAGGTGGCGTCGGTAAAACCACCTGCAGGTAAGTCGAAGGAAATGCTCTTAGCGACTCGAGCTAGCTGAAATAAATACCTCAAGCTAGATTTTAATACACGCTGAAAGGTTTTTTGATTAGATAATGAACAAGCTATGTTAGTTTTATTGATAGGAATAATTAAACTTAATCAGAATACCCTTACTTGTGTTTTTTGTGAGTAAATTAGCGTTACCTGTCGTTTATCGGGTAGCTAAATACTATCTAGCACAGTCAGCAGCTAAAGTTAGCCTGCTGACACAATTCATTAATTTCTGTTCTTTAAATTAAATCATGACTTTCTCGTCTCCGTGTCGCTCTTTTTTAACTACGGATTTTCCTGCTGTACGTTTATTGATTTTTTTAGAATAATATAAATTCAGTTGAACAACTAGGTTAAACGACAATCAGAAAGGTTAGCGTTAGCCACCAGGCTTGAAGGACGGAATAAACATGTCAGAAAAATGCCACAAATACAGATCCGTCTGTATGAGAGAGTTCTGCAAATTGGCCAGTTTTCTTTCTTAAAGTTATATTATTTTAAATTGGGATTTTTTTCCCCAACTTATTTTTTTTCTTCTATTTTGGACTTTGCTAAATTAATATTTGCGTTTACTTAACATTTTGCACGGTTATCACCATATTTCACTTTGATTTGGTTAAATGAAAAGAAAACCACTGTTTGCTTATATAAAAAAAGAAACCTGCATTAGGCTATCAAAAAAGGTGAAAGAACATGCTTACAAATTTGTGCATTCTTAACAATAATGATTGGTCCCGATATTCAACAGGGCTTAGTGGAGTTGCTTTAATTAAGGATAGCTCAGCAGTCACACATACAGGAGGAAATCTTCAAAACAAAGCTCCTACTAAGCATTTATTATCCATACTGAGATACCGTCATTAACTTATTAAACATAAAGATTTGCAGTGCAATTTTTACTCAACCTTTCTGAAGTTTTATTCACATTCTGCAAAATTCTAGAAATTAAGTATCTAAAACATATCTGATATTTATTTATTTATTTATTTTTGTGGGTTTAGCTGTAGTTTGGCCGTCCAGCTGGCTGCCGTCAGAGAGAGCGTCCTCATCATATCCACAGATCCTGCCCATAACATCTCTGATGCTTTTGACCAGAAATTCTCGAAGGTGCCTACTAAAGTTAAGGGCTACGACAACCTCTTTGCAATGGTAAGTCATAATGAATAATAAAAAAATAGAAATTTTTTGAACAAATCCAGCATATTTTTTAGAATCAGGATTTTGATCAGTAACGTATGTAGCAAGGTTCAAGAGTTTGAGTTAGTAGGTAGGTTAATAGTATTAGAAACTATTGGTCCTTTATATTTTGTGCAAACCAGTCGGCTTCTTGCACGTGCAAGTTGTTATTTTTAGTGTAAAAATTGTACATTGGCTGGTGATTTTTTTTTCTACATAGTTCTTGTGTGACAAAATTATATAAACAACTTTAATCACAAGAACTATAATTATGCAAGTTTTTTATTTTATCAGTCTAGTCAAATTCAGTGCTTTTTCCAAGTGATATAATGTTATTTTAAGACGCCTGAGCTTAGCCCTTCATTTATTTATTTTTTTATTTTTTGGATCTATGACACTGTTGTCAGAATGTCTCATCTGATCCAGCATTTGGAAATTGGAGTCAGCCATTAAGAAAACTACAAAGAGGTTTATCTGTCCTGTTTTTGGAAAGCTTTTTGCATTAGATCACCACTTGTCAGTATCACAAGGGCAGGAAACAACAGGCCACTTGTATATTTTCTTCATCTTTCATATTTGTTTTAAACAGGAGATTGACCCAAGCTTGGGTGTCGCCGAACTGCCTGATGAATTCTTTGAGGAGGACAACATGCTCAGCATGGGCAAGAAAATGATGCAGGAAGCCATGAGTGCTTTCCCTGGCATTGACGAGGCCATGAGCTATGCAGAGGTCATGAGGTGAAAAATAAAGGCATAAATAAAAATTTGAAATGTAAAATGATGTGTTTGGTGATGTTTTATTTAACTTGGTGTGCTTAATTGCCTGTTGAAACAGGTTAGTGAAAGGAATGAACTTCTCAGTTGTGGTGTTTGACACTGCGCCGACTGGCCACACGCTGCGTCTGCTCAACTTCCCCACCATCGTGGAGCGAGGGCTGGGTCGCCTCATGAAAATTAAGAACCAGATCAGCCCCTTCATTTCTCAGGTGCACTGGCTTTTTCTACCAGAGTTTAAATAGCTGTGTGAGGAAATATCTGTCAGCGAGGCTTTAATAGCATCTCTTTTTATTATTATTATTATTATTCCCAGATGTGTAACATGCTTGGTCTGGGTGACATGAATGCAGACCAGCTGGCGTCCAAACTGGAGGAAACTCTACCAGTTATTCGCTCTGTTAGTGAGCAGTTCAAAGATCCTGTAAGTATCATTCATTTAATAGTGTCACTCTTGACAAGTCACCTTCTGACTTGAGTCACTCAAGGTGACTCCAGGAGTCACCTTGAGTTTGTGTTAACTCATGAATTTACCTTTTAGTTGCTGGAATCAAATGTTCCAGCAAAGTGTACTAAAATGTTAAAACATTTTAGTACACTTCACCTGTCTGCCCACTCTGTCTATTTATCTTTCTGTTCTTCAGTCTGTCCATCAGTTTTCCTTTTGTTCATGAATCCAGGAATAACTTGGCTTTGAATACACATTAGAAAGTGGTAAAATACTTTGTATCTTATGACAACTGTTGTCCAACTGACTGTGCTTTAAAAAGCATGTGCTTTTTCTAACTCCTCTGTTGTCTCTGCGAATGTTTTCCAGGAACAGACGACCTTCATCTGTGTTTGTATCGCTGAGTTCCTGTCGCTCTACGAGACGGAGCGGCTGATCCAGGAACTAGCCAAGTGTCGCATCGACACACACAATATCATCGTCAACCAGCTGGTTTTCCCCGAAGCAGAGAAGCCTTGTAAAATGTGTGAAGCCCGTCACAAAATTCAGTCCAAATATTTAGACCAGGTACGGCCTGCAAGTGTTTCCTGTCTTTGAAGAGTTTTAACTTTTTAAGTCACTAATGTCAGAACTACCAGTCATTTATTGACTCTTTTGGCTCTTTATCGCAAACAGCCAATTCCCCCAAAATTATGCAAAAGGGATAAATAAAAATGTAAAATAAATGTGACCCAATGTTTTGAAATATTGTCTTAATCACATAAAGTAATACGTTTCACCCTGAAGAGCCTTTATTTGAAAAAAAAAAAAGACTTTTCAAAAGTCACAGTCAAATAGATGCACACAGACATACACTGTTAAATGAGCCTGCAGTTCACAAGAATATAACCTGAACATCTGTAAAGACTAAATAGGAAATATAAATCATAACATTTACATCCATTTTGGAATTCATATAGATGTAAATAAAGGGGAAAAAGTGGATGACTGATTTCACCGATGTGTAATTATTCAATATTTAAAGCAGTGATTGCTACTTTCCCATGTATTCATCATTGGTCTGCCTTGTCCCTGCAGATGGAGGATCTTTATGAAGATTTCCACATAGTTAAGTTACCTCTGCTGCCTCATGAAGTTCGAGGTGCCGACAAGGTCAACACATTCTCGAAGCAGCTTCTGGAACCATACAAACCCCCAAACAAGTGATGTATCACTTGTCGGACCTCTTCTCAACCGCCCCCGAACCCTCCTCTCTTCCCTCTCTTCCCTCTAAGTCTGTAGACAAAACACTTCAACAGTCTGAACGCGCCTGCTCTGAGTTTTCCCACCCCACCCCGTCTTAAACCTTGCAGCAACAGCCTCATAATGATCCACTCTGTCCTCTGAAGCAGAACACTCCTACATCAACAACATACTCACATTCCCAAACTGAAGGGGAGCTGATGAGAACACACACATGCACACACACACACACACACACACACACACACACACACACACACACAACCTCATTGTGAGATGAGGCAGTGCGTATATGCAGTCTAACGCTCGGTTTATTCTCTCGTGTTCATATCTTTTGTGGCAGTCGTTCTAGTCTTACTGCATTCAACTTGGTCTCAACAGAACCATCCTATATCGGGTCAGAGTTCAGTTCTAACCGTTTTCTTTGACAGTTCTGTTCGTTTAATGGATTTCAGATGGTTGATGTCAACACCTCGGTTTCTCTGTGATTTTGGTGCTTGTCTTTTTTTTTTTTTTTCCCAGTCGACGTTCTGACTGAACTTGCAACCAAATTCACGTCTTGTAAATTTTCCAGCTTCATTTACTTTACTACAACTTCAGAGTTAAATGACAGGTTGTTGGCAAAAAGGAATAAAAAGAGAAATGTTATCATTCTTTTAGTTTCAGTTCTTGAGGGTTATTTTTATTCTAATAAAAGTGCAAGAATGGTTCGTTTACTGTTTGGCATCATTGGTTTGTTTTAAGATATGAATCCACATGTTTCATAAGACCAAAGTGTGACATTTCAGTAAGTTGAAGCTGAACTTAGAACCCCCTAAAACACATCAACCCACTTCTCTCTAACATTGATTACCATTACGGGAAGAATCAGGATAACTATTCTGATTGTAGTTATTTAGAATATAACCTATCACTGTATGCATTCTTACTGCTGTGAATGAAACAAAGGTTCTGGTTCAATTGAAGCATTCCCAACTGGAAAATAAGTATAAGGTCAACGCTTCCATCTGTCAACGTCTCTCATGTTTTCTGTGTCTGATTGCTTCAAGAATCTGTTTTCTATAGATTTTATTTAAATTATATTTCAATTGTGAATTAAAACAAACTTTCCTCAGCTAAAATTGTTCCTGGTCTTTTATTTATTTTTTTGTTCTTTGATTCCATAAGGTTAATTATCTTTTTAGAGTGGTTCAAAATAGCTCTTTAATCACATATTTAGGGGCATCGGAGTTAAAGAGGGTGGACATGCATGCCTGTAACACCTTTCAGTTCTATCCAGCGTTGATCAAATAAAAGTTCAAGTAAAAGATTGAAGGTAACATGAGGCCTCAGATGACCTTTAAATAAAACATCTCCAGAGGATATGTGGAGTTGTTTAAATATACAACAGTCCGCAGCTTCATAACCAACAACCAGAAAGGTTCCTGTTAGTCATTTTACTGAGCAGGAAAGCTTGCACGGTCCGATTGCTCCTGTTTAATAACTCCCTGCTTGTCCTGCTCGGCCCTGCGCGCTCCTCCGGCCGCGGCGCTGCGGCCTGTCGCTTGTGGTTCATCACTAGGCATCGCTCGCCCGGTTGGGGGTCGTGCTAACGAGCCTCCCCCTCTTTGTTTTCTTGGAGGGGATTTGCCCCCGGGGCGCGCTGACCACTGGACGCCGCCGAGGATTATGACCGCGCAGCCGACGAGGGTTGGCCGGAGCTGACGCCAGAGGATATGAGGGCGGTGAGCTCCTTCGGAGAGAGCGGCGCTGCTGAACGCAGAGCGGGACGCGTGCCAATTACGCATGGAGATGCGCTGAGGAGATCAGCTGAACGACGCACCTCTGAAAGGTAGGATGATGCATTTAGTTAAATAATGAATCAAAATTCATTATTTGTGAAGAAATTGGAAGAGATTTCTTAGTCTTGTTTCAAAACGGTAACTTTGCTTTTAGATACATTCCTCCTTTAAGATTTAATTTATTTTCATCAATAGTTATATTAAAAGTTATAAACGCTGTCTGCCAAGATTAAATTGAACTGTCACAATTATTTTATGACGGGTTCCCAGATCTACGTAAAAATTTAAGGCCTTCCATGCATTTTCATTAAAATGTTAAATCCCGACGTTCATATTTATCACAGAAATTTTTGTTGGCTTAAAAGAATGATGGAAAGAAACGAAAAACACAAGGAAAGAGGGGAGGAAGGATAGGAAGGTAGGTAAAGTGAGGAGATGGAGGAGACAAATATGGATGGAAGGACAGAAAGGAGGGAACTAACTCGCAGGAAACCAACAATTACAAAGGGGGAAGCAAAGAAGGAGCCGAGCTACGAAAAGTTCGTTTGTAGGGAAGGTAGGAGACACGGAAGGAAGGCTTGAGGTCACAACGAAGGAAAGGATGCAGTGGAGGACGGAAGGGAGGAGAAGTGGACACTGAAGGAATGAGGGACAGGACGGAGGAACGAAGATGCTTAAAGTTAAAAGGAAGGAGAGGAGGTACTAAACAGTATGTCAGGAAGGGAGATAGGGCAAGAAAAAGAGTACATAATAAATAAAGAAAGAAAGGCAGAAAGCATACAAAGGAGGTAAAAGGTACTCTACATTTAGACAATGGAATATGGGAGTAATGGGATTCAAACGTTTCCAGGTGTATTCCAAACCTGGAAAATACTGAAATCAAATTTCAAACTTTCCTGAAGGAACTCTGATGAGGACATATGAAACTGATTAAATTAGAAACGGTATCTTTTCCCAAACAGCGCTTTCGCTCTGGAAAGCTGGAAATCCTCGGCTCCTGATGACGGTCACCTACACCGCCAGAGTTGCAAATGCCAAATTCTGCGGCTTTTCCAAGCTGCTCTTGGCCTGGAAAGGCAGCATCTACAAGGTTCTTTACAAAGAGTTCCTGGCTTTCTTCGCCATGTACACAGCCACCAGCGTCACTTACAGGTGAGGGAGGGACTGCTGTTATGACAAGTTTACACACACTCATCAAGAGTGTTAATGTCATATTTATTTTGGGGCGTCTAGTGACTTATTTAAGCCACAAAAGTGTCCAAATGTACATTTATTAGATTTTTTGTAATTGGATGCTGGGCAAAAGGTAGAAAGTATTCCTGAGGCGGCCTTCCGAAGATCTTTTAAGTAGACAAGGCTGACTAATTTCAACTGATAATCCCAAAATTATCAGTTCAAACAACTATGTGCGAGTGCAATTGTTTTAGATGTGACGATGAGATTAAAGGAGACTGGTTAGGATTTTTAGAAACAGACGAGGAACCATTGTGACCCACTCCTATCATATGCTAGAAACCCAAAGTCACGGTCCAATCAGACAAGTTTTACTTCACCATGGACTAAGAGGGTAGCAAGTGAGAAAGAAGCATTTTCTCCAAAAATGATACCTTTAATCTTGACTGAGACATTCAGTTGTCCACGTGAAGAAGCTTAATAACTTTTGAGAAAAGTTTTATGTTCAGGAGACAAAGACCAGGCTGTTCAAACCAACAAACACTGCACCAGTTATTCAGCACAGTGGAGGTAGCATCATGCTATTGGTCTGTTTTTCTGATAATGGTATTTGTTTAGTTCACAAAGTTGACATAATTATAAAGCTGGATAACCACTCCAGAGTTCTGCAACTTCACCACCAATCAACAACTAGATAACTGAAAATCTAACATGTCATAGTGTTCCAACAGGAACATCTTACGTAATCTGGTTCTGTTATGGATAAAACAGGCTAACACGCTTTAAATCCAGGTGTCTGCAAAGAAAAACAAACTATTTGGTCAAAATGAGAGGTCAAATTACTCCAGCAGCAGAAAGTGTGTGATTTAGTTTTACCTTTTGAAGGGATATTTATATTAAATCTTACTGTGGGTTGGAATGTAACATTTTTAACCTGTAAATCTTTTTCCAAGACTGAGAAATGTTCCTTAAAGCCATTACCCCAAAGTTCTTTTTCACAAAAGATGAATCTAATTGCAGCTGTAGATAATCACCATTTCCATGATACCTTATATAACACATTCTGGATCATTCTACTGTTTCAGATTTTTCTTGGATGATGATCAGAAGAGGTATTTTGAAAAGCTGGCAATTTACTGCAACCACTATGCCAGTCTCATCCCCATGTCCTTTGTACTGGGTAAGCTTTTAGAGTCTTTTGGCATTTTTAGTTATGATTAGTGTGGCTCTAGCAACATGACACAAGACCTTTTTTATGATTAAGTAAAACATATTAAATATGCAATTTATGAGTTATTCAGGATGTTCAATGGTGTGACATTTTCGGTGATCAATGTATGCTGACTTTATTAACCAGTAATTAAAAGCCAGTTAACATTTTCCTAATACACATGAAAAAGGTGCAAGAAATGAATCTGATGGACTCATTTTCTTATTTAACCAGTGTTAAAGTATATAAAGCACCCATGAGAAATCCTTAGTTGATAATTAATTCAGCACAAACCGAATACATAAATAATTCACCAGTCTGTTCTGCTGCATCATGATAGTTCTTCATTCTGTTGAATGTTTTTCTGGGGCTAAAAATCTAACTCTAAATTAAGAATTTAATTTATTGGAAACTCTACAATGTATGCAACAAAGTGACCTGTTAATAAAATTTTTTAAAAATCACCGTTTTAAATCTCCGTGCTGCTGTTTGCAGGTTTCTACGTGACCCTGGTGGTGAACCGCTGGTGGAATCAGTACACCAGCATCCCGTTGCCCGACAGGCTCATGTGCGTCCTGTCCGGGGGCCTCCAGGGGAACGACGAGCGAGGCCGCTTGCTGAGACGCACCATGATGCGCTACGCCAGCCTCTCAGCCCTGCTCATCCTCCGCTCTGTCAGCACGGCCGTCTTCAAACGGTTCCCCACCATGGACCACGTGGTGGAGGCTGGTGAGAGCAGGGCGACGCTGGGAATGGTCGCCCTGCTCAGCACATATTTACAAAATTTGACTTATTTCTCTCATGGTTTGGGATAAACACCACTTAGCATAGATACAACATTTTTATCAGACTACCAGAAAGTGGTCAGAGGTGTTTCAGCTGGTAATACACACAATGATTGTGAAGCGTTTGTTTCTGCATTCACTAAACTCACAAGAGGACAGATAAGGAGATTTACTGATTAAAAAACAAGCAATAAATTACTGTTTTTGGGTCATTTTATATATTCAAAAACACTCACTTTAACTATCCCTTATCACATCTTTTGACACACAAGCAGCAGGGGAAGTTGCCTAGGGAACCAGCTTCTTCTTGGTCCACCAGCCTGTGTTCAGTCTCCATAGTAACCAAATTGTACTGCCCCGTAGGTGTTTAAAATCTGTTTTACTTCCATTAATGCTTTGGGTTTTAACACAGATATTCTCCACAGCATTGATATATACATTTTGTTTTTTTTTCCATTTGCAAAATTGAAAAAACTTACATAGTTTGAGAGACTGTGTAAGAGCATATTAAAGGAATATTTTACCACCAACATGGTGATTCATAAAAAAGCCATCATGTTTTAATAGATCTTTATAGAAGATATACAAACCAATGACTCCTGTTGTTTTCTGTGCAGGATTTATGACAAGAGAGGAGAGAAAGAAGTTTGAGGGTCTCCACTCTCCTTACAACAAGTACTGGATCCCGTGCGTTTGGTTCACCAACCTGGCAGCTGTGGCTCGCTGTGAGGGCAGAATCAAAGATGATCACACACTCAAACTTCTCCTGCAGGTGCAGCACAACCAGAACGTGCAGAAACCTTCATACACGCTGGCTAATAGTGTTGAGCTGCAGAGTTTCTTTACTCTTTTGGATGGAGATTTAGATTGTGGATTGACGGCTGCTGTTTGTGTGTGTGTGTGTGTGTTTGTGTGTGTGTGTGTGTGGGCAGGAACTGAACGGTTTCAGAGGGAAGTGCAGCATGCTGTTTCATTATGACATGATCAGCGTACCACTAGTGTACACTCAGGTAAGATCATTCACAGACTTGGTAAATCTTGTGTTTCTATTATGTACACCTTAGGTCACAGGTGTCCAACTCCACTCCTCGAGGGCCGCTGTCCTGCAACTTTTAGATGTGCCTCTGCTGCACCACACCTGAATAGAATAATTAGGTCATTAGCAAGGCTCTGGAGAACTGATCTAAACAAGGAGGAGGTGTTAAGCCATTTCATGCCAGTGTTTTGTACCTGTGGCACATCTAAGAACTGCAGGACAGAGACCCTTGAGGAGTTTGACACCTGTGCCTTAGGTATTTTAATCAGGACTTTTGGTCAAAACATTCATAACTCTTGAGCCTTTTTGCAATTTCTCACATTACAAATACAATCTTCTGTATTTTATGGGACTTTTCTGTGATAGACCAACATATTGACTGAATTTGTTTGTCCATTCCGTTTTGCAAAGCATTAATTTTCAAGCCTCGCCACAGATTGGGTTAAGGTCTGAATTTTGACTTGGCCATTCTAGACCACAAATAAACTCTCAAACATGTAACTGAAGCTCTGGCTGTAGGTTTAATGTCTGTTTCCTACAAGGTGAACCTTTCATCCTCACAGCATCATCATGTTTTATGGTGGTACGGCTGCAGGGAACTTTTCATGTGTAGATAATATTTTGCATGTAGGTTCAGCTTTGGTCTCATCTGAATGGAGCTCCTCCTTCTCCATGTTGGATGTGCCTCTTCCTGATTTGTGGAAACATTAAATTTCTTACGGCTTTCTTTCAATAGCAGTTTTCCTCTCGTCACTCTTCCATGAAGATCAGATTTGTGAGTCCATGACTTATAGTTGTCAACACTTATTCCGACCTGATCTCTGTGGTTTAAAGCTGGAGATGGATTGGACTGGGACTGGACTGGGATTGGACTGGGACTGGACTGGGACTTCCCCCGGTGGGCTGGTCTGATGTTCGGACTGCAAAGGCACATTTTCTGTCTCTCTTTTTTTTTTTTTTTTTGGAAGGCCAAGAGCTGCTGCAGTCCCTAGTATGGGTATGGCAGGCACTTTTGACATAAAATCAATTTTGTCTGACAATTTTAATTATATTTCAGATATTTAAAGATGAGGTTTGACTAGACACAACTACATTTGGGCTATCCTGAATGGTAATCTAAGGTAATTAGAGATATATGAGTTAACTAATATGTCTAGTCATAAACCATTTTGAGATATCTGGAATGTAAGTGTGGTGAAGCCAATTTTATATTAGAATAGCCAAAGACAGCACACACTGGCAGCTCTTGTTGTGTTTAGTTTTTGGAGATGGTCAATCAAAATACTCACTCATGGAGAGGTTGCTGTGTCTGACAAAGAAGGAGATGTTTTCTATGTTTCTCTACAAGTTTTAATCAGTTAGTTCACCAGACTGCGCACATGATGCCTGGGAAGCAATGAAATGCTAATGATGTTACTTATGAAAACACAAAAACTTTCTTTATTTTTGAGACTTTTAACAAAATACCCAATTTCTGGAAAAAAAACCAATAAAATATTTTCATGTTTCAGAACAAAAACTTTTGTAACATTAGTAAGTTAATACAAACACAAGATATATTTTACTTTAGTTAAATGTGTAACTTCTTCATTTGAGCTGAGCTTGTCAGTTCACTAGAGTTACCACCAGTGCCCATGAGAGGGCGCTACAAGAAAAATAAAACAGAAGGAGCTTTCCAGAAATAAAAACAATGGGAACAAAACCAAGGCAGTCATTTATCTTTATGCTGCACAATTCCTTTTACAAAGAGGTGGAATAATAAGTGAAGGTAATTAAATTTTGCGGCAATACAATTTTGCAAAAATTAATTTAAGATGATTCAAATAAAGCAATACAGTGGAAAAAGTCAGTAATCATAAATAAAACTTTTGCATTAGCACAGATCGGATGCATCTGTTTGTCTCTCAGGTGGTGACTCTGGCAGTGTACAGTTTTTTCCTCGTGTGTCTGATTGGCCGTCAGTTTCTGGACCCCGGTCAGGGTTACCCGGGTCATGACCTGGACCTCTACGTGCCCATCTTCACTCTGCTGCAGTTCTTCTTTTACGCAGGGTGGCTCAAGGTCAGACTGAGGCTCCCTTGATGTTTTGCTCCAGCCTGATGTCAGGAGAAAGTGGAGACATTCAATCTTTTGTTGTTACTCTTAAAGGTTGCAGAGCAGCTGATTAACCCCTTTGGAGAAGATGATGATGATTTTGAGACCAACTGGCTAATTGACAGAAACTTTCAGGTTTTTTTTTTTTTAAAGCTTGATTTAAAACCTTTTAGACTTTGAGTTATGTTCTGTTTTTTTTTTTTGGAGCTGGCTTCTCTGTTTTACATTTTGTGTGCAGGTGTCCATGATGGCCGTGGATGAGATGTATGGCGATCTCCCAATGATGGAGCGAGACCGTTACTGGAACGACTCCAATCCCCGACCGCCCTACACGGCAGCTACACTCTTTGTCCTCCGTAAACCGTCCTTTCAAGGGTCCACCTTCGACATGGCGTGAGTTTCTCTGTATGTCCTCTTGGGACATTGAGGACCCAAGTGAGAATCCCCCTTGCCTAGTGTATGAAACATAGAAAGTTTTCTCCTTTTAGGCTTGAGAAAGAGTTCACATCTTTCCCCAAGAAACACCACTCTCAACAAATATAACAAATGTTTTTTTTTTTTCAGTAGCCTAAAATATAAATAATCCTGACTTCCATTTGCAGGATCCCGAAGGAGGAGATGCACTTCCAACCTTTGGAGGACATTGCTGAGAATCTGGAGGAATCCGGCACTCGCCACCCCAACATGGCTCTGTTTAACCGCCTCCTCCACGCGGCTCCATCCCCAACTGGCTTCATGGGAGGAGCTCTACGCCGCACCTCGGCTCAGCTCCAGAGGCTGTACCACTCTCCCAGCAACGACAGATGCACCAGTGACGACGAGGAGGAAGAGGAGGAGAAAAGTTGCAAAATCGGCAAAGGTGGGTCACTGCCATCAGGGCTGGGGCAGGACATCCAGAGCACCGTATGCAGCTTCAGGGAGGACACGAGTCCCAGGACGCCGCTGGTGGATGTTCAGTTCGGGGAGGAGCTGGGAAGACGAGCAGGAAACTTCTCAGCCGGCGAGAGCAGGGATGTGAAAAGAGTTGAAGGAGTTCAGAGGGATGAAGATGGATTTGAAGCAGAGTCAGAGGAGACTTCCATAGCTCCTGTGTCATTGCTTCCTCCTCCTCCTCTGTCCTCCAGAGAGACATCTACTCGCCCTGCCTCTGCCACTCCTATCACGTCCCGCCACCGTTCTGCCTTCCTGTTTCCCCCGACCGCCCAGTCCAGTCTGGAGCACTGCAGCTCCCAGCCAGTGATCAGCCATCCCAGGGCAATGCCTCCCATTCCCAAACCGCCGTCCCCTGGGAACAAAATGTCCCTCCTCACCGTGCCGTCTTACATCGAGCCTCAGCGTTTTCGCAGTGTGAGCATGGGGTCAGAGTTCACAGGGTCCTGAAGTCAGCAACAAGCTGTAAACGTCTGGTTTTGTGAACTCTAAGAGGTTTAATTCTATAAGTAAAGCTGAAATGGGACTTAGTTATTCCTGATTCCTGATTGCTCCTTTAGGATCACATTGTAGTTTAAAGAAATTAAATGCACAACATAACAGAATCCATGATTTCCCCCTTGAATTATCTCTTATTTATACAATAAACATTTAATCTCCTGTAAACTTTCAAAACAAAGAGAAGCGAGGAGTTCATGTTGGATATTTGCAGGTTGACCAGTGGAGATTTATTAACCAGTAACTTTTGTAAAGTCCGCTTGATTGTTGCTTGCGTGCAACGGACAAATTTAATTTTAATCTGTGCATGCTTACTGCTAAAGGAAGCAAAAATAAAAACACACGGATTTGAAATTTTGACAAATTAAAATGGGCATTTGTATTCAGCATTATCTAAAACCACCAGATTGGAAACTGTCCTCATAAGTCATCTAATAAGTAGAGGTCACATGAATTTAATATAGTGTATATAAATCCAGATGTTCCAGGGAGGTTTCAGAGTTTTCTTAGAGAACATTATGAACAAACCAGACATGTCAGAGATAAAGATGTAAAGAGAGTTTAAAGCAGAGTTAGTTTATAAAACAGCATCCCGGGATTTGAACGTTTCACGCACATGAGAACATAATGCCACCCAACTGCAAACCTCCCAAAACATGGCTGACCACATAGCTGCACCAAGCAGCCAGCGTGCTTATGGTAACTTTGGAGGAGCTGCAGAGAACCATGGCTCAGGTGGGAGTAAATGTCAACTGGTGAGCTATTACCTCAATGGAAGGAAGGCGAGGCGTAAGAAAGCCTTTGGAATTTGACTAACACAAAGCGGCATGTCGATTGGTCACAACAAATCCCAATAATGACATTTGAATGTTTTTGCAAGTCACTTTATGTTTCAGTTGGTCCAAAATGTCACAAGTTTTGACTGAAAAGTTTTTATTTTATTTTAGTGCTTATGATTCATAGAAACTTTTTGGTTTTACTGTCCCATACAGTATACTTTACTGGTGTGATTCAAGCAATTACAGAATAAAAAATTATAATTTTTTTTTTAGCAACGACAAATAATGCTCTACTTGATTTTATTGTCTTTTTTCATATTTTTCAGCGCTTCAAGCAACAATCTGAAAAAAAAAGAAAAAAAAAAAGATTTTTTGCATGTGACGCTATTCTGTATATTTTTAAAGACCCAGGCGCCTGTAGGCACAGACAGTTTGTTTCTGATGGATATCACCAGCAGGGGGGGTAACAGCCCACCAAAAACTCGCATGCCCTCCTTCTTCTTTAGCACAGAGACTCGCTCTGTTCAAGAGGCTCTTACCGGGTCTCCGTGCGGGCGGAGCGGGCCCTCCTAGCCTGGGTGGAGCGCCTCTGCTTGGCCAGGAAAGACTGAGGAAGGCCTGGAGCTGCAAGGTCCTTCTCAGACAGGCTCTGCTGCTGCAGATGCAAAATACAAATACTAAAACTTGTCTGGTCCAGTTTGTTTTATTTTTTTATTTTTAACCAGTAGAGCAAACACAAATGTCAAGAGTCTTGCTGCTAATTTATTACATCATACATCATCTTTTTGCCCATATCTAATCCCTGGCTAGGAGCCATGCCAGCCCTATGACTAAACTGGTTGTATAATAAACTTGAGAAAACACAAGAAGGAGCACAAAAAGTGGTGCAAGTGCAGCAAAGATGTACGAAAAGACCAAACCAAGACAAGAAAAGAAAAACAGGATGTAGGAAAAGTTAGCAGAACATTTAGAGGCCATAAAGGGAGAAGTGGGATTGTTCGATTACGAACAACAAAATGAGAAACTTTGCTTGACTCAGTCACAACAGAGCTGTAAAACAATCGCAAAGAGAGGGATTAATATGACTAAAACATATTAAATTCACACACCCACATGTTTGATTCATAGAAACACAGCAGAGCATGGCGTTACACTCCCACAGACCTTTTCAACTTTTACGGTCTCTTTAGAAACATGATCAAATAACACTGCTTGAAAGCTTTGTGTGTTTGTTCTTATCTCATTTTTCTCTCACCATGGTTCGCCACGCAGCTAGGATCAGTTTTTCCTCTTGCTCCTGTCTGGATCTGGTTGTCTCACTCTGAGAGTCAAGTGGCTGCAACAGTTTGGAAAAATCATCTAAACCTAACACAAGCTCCCATTGTAAGCGACGTTGCACCAACTCACCTGTGAGGCTGCGGCCTGTATGGCATCAGACCGACAGGCTTCACTGTCGCTGCTCATTTTTCTACTCAAATCTGAGCAGAACGGGACCAACAACAGCAACAAAAAAGAAAAAACATTTGCGTGACTGACCAGCTTGCACAGCGGCACCCCTCTGACCTGCCCCAACTGTCTGCCGATCAGTGCTGCTCCTGGCTGCGTTTTGCAGCAGAGCCCCGTTTTTGTTGTGCCGCTGATAGAGAACAATATGGAGAGGTGCTGCAGGCCTGAACGCCTCCTCGTCGCAGTCAAACACACCATCCTGCTGACTCTGGCACATTCACTGTTGGGCAGCCAGTCACCAGGCAGGAGATTAGTGGTTAAGTTCCACGATACAATGCAATTATCTTGACAGCAGATACTGCTAATTATATTCTTATTTAAATGCAGGGTAGGGCAGCGTGCATGCAGCAAATTCTGGGATTTTCTTATAAATAAGTGAGCTGTGTTATATAAAATGATATAAATACATATACAAATCTCTCAAAAGTTTTCTTTTTGAGCAGTGGGGATGTTTTGTTTAGAGACGTCATTTATTAAGAAACAAGGAGTTTTAACATATACATGATCTACATTATCTACTCTAAGTGTACAAACAACACATTTATTTTAATATTCGCCTAAAAAAAGCCTAAAATGTGTAGCTTGCATATAAACATACATCTATGTGAAACGGCATAAGTTTAAAAAAGGTTTTCCTACTTTCTCCTTATTTCTGATTCTGTTTTAAGATTTTTAGTTAGACTGTTCCACTCACTGGAGGGAGGTTTTTCAGAGTATATAATAGTGGTCAGTATCTATCTACCTGCTTTAAACAGAAAACATCAGAGTTTGAAGGCTGAGAGGAGAACCGGGTTTTTCTCCATTGATATATATAAACAACTAATGTTTGTCAGTTCATTATATTCACACACATTGGAAGAGTTGTACTGAAGTGTGTAGATTCCTTCAGTTTTCAGATTCATTTTAGAGACAACTGCCAATGAGAAGTCAACAATTTTCCCCTTCTTTGTATAAATGTTGGCCATTTCAGACAACTTAAACTAAAGCTCCAAAATGTCACACCAGTTCAAGGCAGCAGTACTCTGTTGATTCTTATACACACTTCTTTTGGGTAAGATAGGTTTGAAAATGTGGTACAGTGTAAACCCTAAAAAATGCAACATTCATTAAAACCGCTTGGGCATTTTTGAGATTTTAGTTAATGTAGATGGCTGAACTCAGTCCAAGATCTCAGTTTTACTGTAAGCCTGTTCTCAAGGGCCGGTAGCTGTTAGCTTTAATCAGTAGGAACCTTCCTAGCTTCTGTTTGATATAGATAAGATACTGACTGCTCATAACTACACCACAGAACCTCAGTTAAATAAAATTCCCAAGCAACTCTTGACCTTAATGTCGTATTTTAAGTAAATTTTAATCATATGCTGTGCTGCTTTTAACACAGCATTTAAAGCAAAAAGAAACAGCTTAATAAAATAGATAATTGAATAATCTCAATGACAAACAAGAGAAACATTTTACAGAAATTATGTGCACCAATGTTAACAGTGTTGTGGGATCCACCATACATGTTTTGTTTTCTTTGCTGTACAAGTTTAAACTCATGGTTGTTGTTCAATTTGTTTAATTAGAAGAGAAACTCTAATAGTACAGAACAATATATCAGTTACATTTGAAATCATTCTAGCACCAAAATAATGACACCAAAAAATTGAAAGTTGTATGAAACTTAGTTTATTTGACATCAGATGTGTCTCGCTATGGTGTTGTAATGTTTCCACAATAATCCATGAGTTAATCTGCATGTCTTAGTCATTAGCAGTTTCAGTGACCCAGAACCTCTGTGGTTCCCCTGGTTCTCGTTTGACCGCCTTCAAAGACCTGCAGCCTCTGCATACCAGGAAAGATTAAGCATCAGCCAGACTGTCCAGCTATGTTGTTGTTGTTGTTTTTTTTCTATCAGAACATTATATTTTTTTCCTCTTTCAGTGTCAATTTTTCAACAAAGGTCAACCTATTCCAGTTTTAGTGCAGGCTTCAGGGGAAATGAGGTTTGCGCTTTTGTTATTAAGTGTGAAAACACAAGTGTGGGGGAGGATTTCACAGAACTGCGTCTTTCTGTGGAACCAGGAGTAGTGAGGTCAGCAGGAAGGCTTACTGAAACTCAGCTCTACCCTGCTGCTCCTCATAAACCATCAGACCATTTTCAACCACAAGCACTGAGCGCGCTCGCATGTTAGCACGTTTCATCCACCCAGGCTGTTTGTATGCGTTTGCCACTGTCGGCTGACAGTTAATGAAGCACTTGTGGAAAAAAAACAAACAAAAAACGAAATGCCACTCCTGAAATGGAAAAAGAAAATGTGAATGAAGCAAAAACAGAAACGAGGAAAGAGAGGAAACCGTGTCAGATAAGTTTCTTGGAATCTGAAACCTGCGAATGTTTACTTAGTGATGAGAGATGCGCATCGCAGATGCTACAAAAACACACCGAGTGCAGCAGATTCCTGTTAGCAGCTTGAACATCTGGTGTGAAAGCTTCCCTCCTACTGCTGCAGTTTCTGAGGTGCCGTCTCACAGGCTGTAATTTCTGAACATTTCTGTCTCATCACCGTCAGCTTCCTCGCAGCAGCTCATCCCACAGATCAAAACAGATGACTGTGACTCTGGGTAGGACAGCCTGCTAAATACCCCACAACCTGCAGAAAGTTGGCAGAAATTATTTCTCTTCTACTTATTTTGGTGGCCTTTCTGAAAACTTCATCACTCAAGGAGCGTGGCTGGTGAAATTATATTCCTTATTGGGTATTGAGAAGTACGAGTGGGAGTGGGGTCTGATTCACTTTAATATGAAGTAAAACTGGAAATGAACGCACCCATATTGTCAGTAATAATCTTGCGTTTGTGTCATAACTGGAGCTTAGCGCATTCCAACAAACAGGTCAATACAGCTTCTGTCACTGTTATGCAAATACATCCAGCCTCTGATACCGCCTGATTTTGTAGAAGAGGAAACCTCATCTGAACCCTCAGCCGCTACCGATCTGTCCACTTAAAACATGTTTGCACCTTTAAAGATTCCTGCTTCGTCCCTCCTAAAGGTTTCAGATCATCAAACTAGTTTTATTATCATACAACATAAACTAAACAAATAGGACAAATAAATAGTATCCATCTGTAATTAGTCTTTTTGATCGGTGAGGAAGAATTTCGGCCCACTCTTCTTGCAGTCGTCTTAAATTGAACCATGTTGAAGGGTCTAATTAAGATCATGCCACAGCACCTCAATTAGGTTTGAGTCTGGACTTTGACTAGACCACTGCAAAACCTACATTCTGAGCTATTCGAAAGTGGACCTTCTGGTGCGATTTGGACCATAGTCTTGCTATGTCGAGCGGATCTTTCTTCTTGTTTTGACATCAAAAATACTTTTGAGGATCTGAAACATTTATGTGTGACAAAAAGGCAAAAATAAACATGAAATGTATAAGACAGAGTTTCCCAGCACCATATGGTTTGAAAAGAAATGAGACTTTAGATACTTTCTGATCATATTAAGGGTAACTCTTGAGTTTGTTGGTCTGATTGCACAGCTTTCTTCAAGATTATTTGCTTCATGCAAATACAAATCTATTCAATTATATGCTCTGTCTTGTCTGCATCATTTCATTTGTGACATCAGTGGTTCCAACATGCAAACAAAGCAGAAGGACGAAAGATCCTCTCTCTCTCTCTTTCTCTCTCTACATATATATATATATATATATATATATATATATATATACAGTATATATATATTACATACATACATATACATACATACAGTATATATATATTACAGTACATACAGTACATACATACAGTATATATTAATACACTCCTGATCAAAATCTTAAGACCAGTCAAAAAATTGCAAGAATTAGCGTTTTGCACCATTGAATCTTATGAA
>CAEFZX010021435.1:0-14002 GCA_903066825.1 Alfaro cultratus
TCATGCACCGCAAGCCTCTGGAGGATCCTCCACCTTGAGGTTCCAGAGGCACCAGCAGCTTCAAATAACTGTTTGCTGCTTTGCAAGGGCATTTTAACAGCTGCTCTCTTAATCCGATGAATTAGTCTAACAGAAACCTTCCTCATTATGCCTTTATCTGTACAAACCATCTTTGTTCTGAATCAGCCACAAATCTCTTCACAGTACGATGATAACGCTCCAGTTTTTGTTAAATATCTAATGTTTTCATACCTTGTCATACAACACTACACTATCTGATGATTTTTGTCAGCAGAGAGCACAACAAAAAATGTAATCTTTATGACACTTAAATCCAATTTGCATAATAATTTGGAACATAGTGTAAATGTCAATAAATTTCTTGTTTTGTCTCAGATTACTCATAAGAAACATCAGAAGTTCAAAACACCCAAAGATTATACTGTCCAAATTGTTTTTTAAGTTTTTGTTCATGATTATCAACCTAGACATGCAATCGGAGGTAGATTAATACTTCCAAAAGTTCACATTCTTTGAAGATGGTAGTTTTATATAGTTATGTTCACATGGAACATCTTAAATATACTGGAGATTCATCAGAAGAAAGGATTTCAAACAGCTTTAAAAACAAATACACTGAATGATTTTTCTCAGTTCTATGTGTTATATTGATCATGTATGTTTTCTGTATGTGTTGACATATTGAAGTGAATATTTTTTTGTAGAATGATTCAAACTATAATAAAAAACTGAGTTTGAGTTTCTTTTATAACGACACTTAGTGAGTATATTTGTGAATTGTGTAGGACTTTGGTCAGCTTCTGCTTTTATTTGCTCTATTAATAAATTGGCATTGATATTTTTTGACCAGGTCTGTTTCATTGGTTATTTTTTAAATAATTCTGTTGAACCACAATTCAAAAGCAATCTCTAATTTCTATTGGTTAATTTTCAGATTTTTTTAATTTATTTATTACTTTGATCAGTTTTGAGTTATTTCAGTAACCATTGTGATTATTTTATGTTTTTTGTCATTAACAGATGAGCATCAACAACTTTGTCCGTGTGTATATAGTAATATTACTGATAACAACTGTTAGGTCTTTATTGTTTTTTTTGTAAACATAGTGGAGAATTTTTCAGCTGCAGTAATAATCCAGTGTTTGGGATATTAAATGCAGCAGAATCACAAATGGAGATGCTGGGAATGCACACTGTACTGATTTAATGATTTATTCTATGCTGACTCCACCCACCCCACTCACACACACACGCACGCACACACACCCCGCTCAATGTTATCTTTAGATTTTTTGCTTGAATTGCAGAGTGGGTCAGCGGGTGAAATGACCCGAAACTGAAAGCAGAGCAGCAATCGAACCGACCGCCGAGCGGCGCGCACGCATGCAGCTCCAACACGCCTAACCTGCAGCCTCAGACACACACACACACACACACCCAAACACGCGTCCATACACTGCACACAAGCTCATTAGCAGCCCTGTTGATTCAGCTTGTTGTGTATGCAAAAAGATTTCAAACCCATAAAGCCTCATTAAAGTTAATGATCCTCTCAAGTTTGGATGAACATTTTGAAAAGTTCCCAGCATCAAAGTAAAAAGATAATGACTCTTAATATCTGGTGCTTGTAGGGCTTGACTACCATATGAGTTTATGAACAATACTTCTCCCAGCTGATAATGAGAATCAGTAGAGAGAGTTTTAAGTGTCAGGGGTTTTTTATCTGAAAGATGACAACATGGTTTAAAGGGCGGAAAACCACATTTTATTATCTGAAAATGCAAACAAAATTCTCGTTTTCTTTTAAATTAATTACATCATGTATTAGTCCCTGGAAATGGAGCAAAAAAAAGTTTATTCAGTTCTTTTAGTAATCAGACATAACAAAAGTCATCAGTAAAACAAATTTTCCACTTTGGAAAACTACATTTCTTTGACATACTCAGTAATAGTGACCACATGAAAATATCCACCATTATTGACATTAATATATTAGTTTTGTTGACTTGCATTACTTTGTTTGCTTAGTTTTTCTTTTTTAGTCGAAACTGCTAATATCCGCTATGTTTATTGCGAATGTGGCTGCTGGGTATGAGTTATTATATTTGCATGGTAAGAATAATACAATAAAAATCAAGACTTCACAGTTATGCACAAATATTGGTCACAAACATGCATAACATTATCAAAAAGTTTCATTCAAAACAGAAAAGCCACCATAATCTTACTGCTGCTAAAATAAAACATTGACCATCAAAAATACAATATTTTCTACAGCATATTTATGTTGATCTGGATACATAAACTTCATCTGTTTAGTAAGTTTTATCATCATTGATCGCCCATAATTAGTTGTATAAAATACAGTAGTGGATAAATGCTGGTTATTTGGTTGTTAAGTTTCAAATATCTTTTTTTTTTTTTTACAATAATTGTACAAGGTTTGCATTTATTGTTAAAAACTAAATATAGATATATTTACATTTATCATTAATGTAAATAAATAATAAATGCATTTGTTATTATTGAATATATACTGGATACTAGGGTGTTTAATTTCAGTTATACCTTTTCTTTTAAACAATAAATGCATAAATTCATGCTGTTTGCACAATGTGATGGGTTGCCAGTTGGACTTTGTTTTTAGGTTCGTTTTCATTGAGCTGGTTGCTTGTTTCACGAGATCTGGCAACACTACCTTAAAAACTTAAGAATCAAAAATGAAGAAAATGGATGAGAGGACAATGACCAAAAGGAGGGAAACAAGCGAAGGAAGGAAATAAGGGAGGGAGGAAGGAAGGAAGGAAGGAAGGAAAGAAGGAGGTAGAAAAGAAAAATGAGAGACTAAGAAGTACAGTTGCTATTGCATAATAATCTCCTCAGGGTTTTTTCACGCCACGTAGAAAAAGGAACATTTTCCAGTGCTGTTAGTTTTGACTCAAAGCTTTCAGGTGTCTCACATGCAGCCTTATAAAACACATCTCCACATTTTGAGAGGAACATTCCAGACCTGCATGGTGATAACCACGGTAAGGCGATGTAAAGCAACTGCTGAAAGGAAATCTGCCTCCACACAGACTCCATTAATTCAACAGTGACCTTGATCAAAGATAGACAACTCCCACACACCTGGTGATAAGAACAAAGCAACAGAATATTGTTCTGCCTCACCGATATGAACGAAGCCCATAAAAAGTAACAACATATGGAGCGAGGGGAGGAGATTATGACGGCGTATTAGGTCGACTGTAAATAAAAAACAAAAGGTGGAGCAAATTTCCACCAGACTCTCAAGAATATTCTGGAGTTTGAAAAGTTGAAAATTTGTTAGAAAAAAAAATCCTAAAGTTTGAGGATCTCAGAAAATTCAAGAAAAAAAAGGAAATTTCTGAGTTTGAAACGTTTAAGACAGCAATCAGCTACATTTCAACAAGTAAGAAGTTATCAAGTCAGTTCCAGCAACAATCATGAGAAATTAAAGCAGCCAGATTTTAGAAAAAATGACCAGAAGACTCCAAAGAAACTCATCAGTTATTCACACATTCACACACTTACACACACACACACACACACACACACACTGATGGTGCTATATTACATGGTAGATACGCCTGGAACTCTTTAAGAGTTTTCTATATTTTAGTTCCATCCTAGGAGTCATGTTAACCTAATATTTTTCATTCTTTTCCAAAATAGTGATGAAAATATGCTAGATGGCATACAAGGCGACTGTAGATAGAAAACGGAAAAAAAGGAGGAACATATTTCTGGGAAAATAAATCTCAGAAATTTTCTGGTTTCAAACGTTTTTACTTCTGAGGCTCAGAAAATTTCAAGTTTTTTCCTTGGAATGTTAAGGGTTTTGTTCTAGGAAATTTTTTTGGCTTTTCAAGTTTATACGTTTTCAAGGTTGTTCTAAAACAATTCTGAGAATAATCCCAGAATTTCAGAGTTTTTTGGTGGAAATTTACCCGTTGTAGGAAACAGCTGAACAGTCCACTGTTGACACTCAGCAACACTGTCTGAATGAAAAGGCTAACCTGCTGGTCATTAAGGTTAACGTACACTAATGTTAACTAAACTGATAGAAAAATGCGTGCGTGCCGTGCGTGCCCGTGCGTGCCGTGCGTGGCCTCATCCATGGTTTCGCTCTGTGGTGCAGCTGTGCTCACTTCCACCTCCACTCCAATCCACAAATTCATTTTAAATACTAATATATATATACTGTAAAACAGCGGCTGTGACTCTTTCTTCTCTTCTTGCTCTGAGAAGACACGCCTCTGTTTCTCCCTCTCGACCGAGCAGAGCGTGAGAATAATGAACAATGCATTACTTTGCTCAGCCATGGAATGGATTGTAGCGCAACACTGGAGTATAATACTGAGTAAGTCTGTTTCTCCTTTGCTTTGATATTGCTCAATATTTTCTGTGTATGGACGGATGTTCAGCCAAAAATGTCACCTAGGAGACAACCACTCCTGTTGAAAAGGGGTCAAAATAGGAAGAGCAGAGGCTAAGGATTCCCTTCACTTCCCTGAATGAGTCATGCTCCCAATAAACAGCGTATTACACTTTCTTTTCCTGGTGTCTTTCATTGAACTTTCCGTTTTTTCATTTTTCCTCATCTTTCAAAGCCTGAGCCAAAGTCGAACCTTAAAGCTGCAGTATGTTGCTTTTATAACAAATACATTCTTTACATACTATATTTGCTAAAATTAGCATTATGTTGTGAGAGTATATAATCCAAGACAAATTTAAGCTCCTCTGCCTTCTCCCAGTGCTCCCAGTACTAACTGCAGAAACAACTGAGTGGCGTATTTCTGTCCAGATCCCTCTTGAAACTGAGATCTGGGTCTCAGTGGTGTTTTAACAGTTTGAGTAAAGGAAATTTCAAAAAAAATTTAAAAAACCACAACCAATCAGAACCAGGAGGAGTGTCTTACTGTTGACAATCATCCTTGTGCTCACCCCTGACCCCTTGCTCTATGGTAAGCTACGGCTGGCTCACCACAACGTAGCCTGCCACGAATGCTAAAGCTAGTTAGCAAAGCCATCAAAATCGGTGGATAAACAGTTTTCCTGTAACAGTAAGTTGTTTCTCTGCCATTAGCACATTGAGCAGCACATAAATGAGTGTGATTGACAGCTCCAAGTCCCTCCTCCTGGCTATGATTGGTTGTTTCTGACCAAGCGGAGTATTTCTGCAGATGGCAGTAGAACTGCAGGGAGGAGTCAGAGTCTTGTGTTTTACTGTCAGAACATAGAGACAGTTTTAAAAAATGTGTATAAAAAACAAAACAAAAAGAATTGTTTATAAAAGTTACATATTCCAGCTTTAGAGGAATACATG
Organism: Alfaro cultratus; assembly: GCA_903066825.1. NCBI lineage: Eukaryota > Metazoa > Chordata > Actinopteri > Cyprinodontiformes > Poeciliidae > Alfaro > Alfaro cultratus. Next base: position 5,372 of record CAEFZX010021435.1, read on the forward strand.
AATGTTCTCAGAGCGGTTAGCATATCTACTCCATGGAACTAGATCACCGACTGATTATCTATTAGATCATTTAAAGATCAACAACAAATCAAATCACCATCACAGAGTCATGGAGCTCCTGCCCACTCATGTTAACCCACATGTTTAATTGCACACATTTATATTAATCTTTTTTGTATATAGCAGTTAAACTCGTTCAGTGTATAATTACCTCTCCTTGCTCTCATTAACCTTTGCTGCAGCAGCAGCAGCAGCAGATAGAAGCGTACTTATCTACTGCTCATGTAGAAATATAAAGACTAAACTGAGTCAAAAAGAGGAGAGTCAGGTTTTACATTGAGCAACAGATTCTCCTCAGGACATTAAACTGATTCTTTTGTAGCTCCAAATCATCTACAAATATGTTAATTCCAGTTCAATCCAAATACTTTGCACTGCTACATTTTATTGCTATTCCAGTTAGACTTGTCCAGTCAGTATTTTCACTCCAGTAACTCTATGATATCCAGAGGCGCTGCCAGGAATCTTGGGCCCCAGGACAAAAAATTTAATTGGGCCCCCCCACACAGGTGCTGTTACAATTTTTTGAGTCTATCTGACAGATCAAAAGCGTCACAATTTGAAATGCTGGCAATGCCTTGCTTTCTTTGGCCCAACACTGATATATTTACTGCTCATGAATTTTATATCCAACAGTCTGCATACAGTTTGCAAGTACTTAAATGTTGCTTAAATGTTTTCTATTAGTTTTAGATTACTGAAATGTCTCTCTCCATGAGCAACAGTCATAGGAAACATGCAAAATATAGATGAAGCGATCCAGACTTCTCAAAAAATGCTATGTAGTTGCATTTTATTCAAGCTGCAGTACAGAACTTTAATAAAAAAAAATGTTTTCTCCATATTTGTTAAAGCTGGCAGCATGTTGTGACAGTTTGTTATGAGACAGATAATCTGTGAAAACATTCAATCTCCTCCACCTGAACTACTATTACTGGCTAAAGTAATGCAACGTTTCAACCAAAACAACTAATCAGAACCAGGAGGAGGGTCTTAGTGCTGTCAATCAACTCATTCACTCACTGCTAAATGTGCTAATGGTGGAAAAACAACATATCATTACAGGAAAATCGTTTATCTGCCGTCACTGGTAGCTATGCTAACTAGACTAAGCATTCACAACAGGCTATGCTAGCTGCAGCATAGGGATGAGCAGCACCACATGAGATAGTGATTAACAGCTCTAAAACTCTTGTGCCACCGATTGGTTGTTTCTAGCACTTTGAGGAAATAGATTTTTCACTGATTATCTCTCACACCATACTGTCACAACATAATGACAGTTTTAACAAATATGTGAATTTTTTTTTATTTTTATTTTTTTTATAAAAGTTACATACTGCAGCTTTAATTTCACTCAGGAGAGGACGGATCAGGAGGGACTAGAGCTGCTGCTGACTGACTCATCTGTTGTTAAGTGGTAAAAGGTACAGGGACAAGTTAAATATATGAATATCTTGGTGATTTTTTTCCTTAATTCATTAAATGCTGGTGAAATCAACCATAGTTAGCTAAGCTAACTATGGTTGATAATCTCACACAGTCTTATCCACCTCTCTTGGAGAAAAACTGGGTTATAAATTGACACTTGCCTTTTTCTCTCTCTCTTTTTATTTATTTATTTTTTGTAAACCTGACTTTATTCTTTTTCTTAGCAGCATAGTAACAGGCACAGTGGTTCTTGTTTTCTACTGACTGCTGCTGAACACCTGCAGCTCCAAGTAGGAACCAACCATTTCACGCAGCTCCAGGAGGTTTAGGGCAAATGTTTTGGTCTGGGAGTGGGAACATTACATTTTTTCTTTATCTTCAAAAATACAATATGATTAATTTTGTAATTGACAGGGCCCCAATGTTTTTGTAATTTCTATGAACAAAAAATAAATAAATAAATTGTGGAGGGCCCCTATCGGTCAGGGGCCCTTAAAATAGTCATAACTTTTCCCCCTGATGACAAACCTGGACAGGTCACCAGTCTGTCGCAGCACAAACAAACAACCATGCACTCACACCCAGGGAGAATTTAAAGAGACCAATTTGGACTGTGGGAGGAAGCTGGAGAGAACCCACACATGCACAGGGAGAACATGCAAACTCCGTGCAGAAAGACCCCAGGCTGGGAATTGAACTCAAGACCTTCTTGCTGCAAGGCAACAGTGCTACCAACTGCACCACTGTGCAGCCCGCTTGTTGTTCCTTGTTTTTCTAATATTCCTTGTTTTAATTAATCCGAGGTTGCACAGATTTTGTGTAGACGTGGGAAAGAGACCCAAACAAAACAAGCCAGAACAAAGAATAACAATTTAACAGCAGCTAACAGTGTTTGGTTATGCAGTAACAGATGAGGCTGTAGGAAGGAACATACAGGCGGTTGCGCGTTCCAAACTGCAGCGGCTTTGGAACGCCGTGCGTCTTCTCATGCGAAAATATTTAATCCTCGTGAGGATTAAACGTCCTCGAAAAGAAAGCGAAGAGAGAGGCAAGTACGGCACAGCCGGAATATGTCTCCTTCTCTTCAGGGCACTTCAGATTTGGATGTGGGGTTTAGGGCTGAGATTAGAGCGGGATTAGGTGGAAATGTCAGAGAGGGAACGCTTAGGGAATGAATACAGTCAATGAAATTCTTGACAAGCACGCGGCGGGAATAGAAATCTGTGTGTGGAAGCGTGTCTGTGGTGAAGTGTTTGGCGGGCACTCTGCTCAGTGAAAACACTGCTGTTTGAGTACGCTTGCAGACAGAAGTCATTGAAACCCTCCTCACACTCTGTGTCTTCACAGAGCGGCCACACAAGCAGACTGCGTGTGTGTGTGCGTGTAGGTGAGAGTGTGTGTGTGTGTGTGTGTGTGTGTGTGTGTGTGTGTGTGTGTGTGTGTGTGTGTGTGTGTGTGTGTGTGTGTGAACTAGGTTTTTATATCTTTGTGGGAACCTATTTCTGTCGATGTTGTGGGGACCACTGCTTGTTGTGGGGACAAATCCTTTAACCAGGTAAACCCCGTTGAGATCTAGATCTCATTTTCAACAGGGACCTGGTCTAATCACCATGGTTATTATAGTTAGCTAAAATGAATTAAATAGAAACTGAAATTGAGGAAACAATTTCATTAACTGAAACAAATAAAAATGACAATGGGGAAAAACTATAACTATATCTTGCATTTATAAAACTAAAACATAATGAAATTATAGATATTTACTAACGCTAGTCCACAAAATGGCGACAGCAAAAGTTGAGAGTAAACTCCATTCAGCTGTTGTGGAACAATAATGGAATATATTTTTTGATCATATATTCTGTTGAGTATTCACTACCCAATCCATGTATATTTAACCTCCTTTTTGAATTCTGCAAATAAAAATTCAGATTCTCCAGTCTGACATCAACCTAGTTGTTGTGTACTGCAGGTAGAATACTGACTGCTCATAAGTACTCCACACAACACAAATAAATAAAAGAACCTTCACAGCCCTTTTAAATGCACTATTAATAGTAAAGTCAAGGAAAGCGTTTCAGTTTAGTGCTACATCAGTTGATCTCATTCAACCAGCAGCTTTTGTTAACAGAAGAAGCATTTCAACAGCAGAGCATATCTTCATCCCAGATTTATTAAAATAATTCTCCCTCAGTTGACATTTGAACTAATCCTGTTTTAATTCACTTGTCAGTTGAACACGGAACATGCTGGTATTTACAGGGACCAGCGTGTAAAACATTTGCGTCTGAGCGGTTTGTGATGCCTTCACCAGCCTATTGATCCACAGTAATGAGTTCCCATTTTGTTGATCGCCTCATAAGCTAAATGTCAAGTTAAAGGATGCGTCTGGTGGCGCCACACAAAGCCACGTAGATGCTTCATTACCGCTCGACCTTCAGCAGAGCAACCGGTGCTCATCAGGGCCAAAAACCTCCAGAAAATCACTGGAAACTGCTCACAAATACTGTTATTAATGTCACCATCTAAAACCAGCAGCTGATATGTGAATATAAATATGAGCTCTGAAATTCTGATCTGGCTCAGATTTTCTAGGAATAAAACTTGGACATTTCTGAGTTTTTTGGTGAGAAATGTATTCCTTTTACGCTCAACAGTGGCCCTAATATTCAGCTAATGCAAAGTGATTTTTAAATCACTTTGCATTAAATGCGAAAAATGCAAAGTGAAAAAGATGCGGGACGACAGGAACGTTACAAATATTTCACATTTGTCCAAAGTTGATGGAAAGCTGAGATGGAAACTGACAAGTGACGCTGACATGAGACTGAGAGCAACATGAGAGATGCTGCTTCCATTCTAGATATTTCTATAAATCTCACATATTTTCCATAAATCTAGATTAAGTAGTACAGTTGCAATAAACAATAAATAAAATTTTACAGGCTAAATATCAGACATCTGGAAAAGAATTGGAGATGATTCATCAGTCATCAGGGCGTGTGTGTTCACCTGTACATATGATCACTGTCACACAGATAGAGTAGAAATGCGTGTGTGTGTGTGTGTGTGTGTGTGTGTGTGTGTGTGTGTGTGTCTGACGCCCTGTCACAGGTATGTGGGCTCTGTGCTTTTAATCCCTGAATAAATAAAGAGCTGCTCTGGATTTCCTCACCAGCCGCATGAAACGTGAAAGAAAGCCGAGCTGAGAGCGGTCAGGGAAGAACGGAGGAAAGCTTTTAGGGTGAACCTCGCCGTGGTCATGACCCAGAAGTAAAAAAAAAGAACATCTAGTTATAAATAATGAAGCAAAAGAGAAACACCAATATGCTGGGTGAGAGAGAAACAGATTGATGATGCTCTCAGCAGATCAAACTGTTTTTCAGTATATTCTCTCAATCACTGCAGTGGGATTCTTATGAGCTGCTGTTTGTAAAGTTACACAGTAAAAATTTAATAGCAATATTTTGGTTTATTTAGTTTGACTTAGAGAAAAAAAAATAAAAAGAGTGTCCATTTTTGAAAGTCATATTTTCACTATTTTCCAAACTAAGAATTTATATTTTGAGCTAAACATCAAATTTTCAAGCTAAATATTTATTTTCCGAACTACATATTTAACTCAGACCTTAATATTGACTTTCTAACTAAATATTTAGAAATCAAGTTAAATATTTAGCTTGCTAACTGGATATTTAAGTCCAAGCTAAATATTTAGCTGACATGCAAATTGGAATGCTGAAAAGAGGAAGTGGACCATCAAAATAAAAGCTGGGTTTTGCAAACTTCTATAAAAACTCCTGCGACTGGCAAGACTGAACCACTTTAGCTGTTGCCCCAGTAATGTGGTTCTTTTTTTTTCTTTTTTTAATTGTCCACTTAATATATATTTACTTTGAAACTAAATATTTAGCTAACAAAATTAAACTTTTTATTCTAAATATTTAGTGTGGGAAAAAAAGATTCAAACATTTAGTTGGAAGCTAAATTCATAAATGTCTGAATAAATATTTACTTTGAAGCGAAACATAAGGTGTAAGCTATTATCACTACTTCTGTTGCACTGATTCTGGAGTTAAAAGCAGATGGATCACAGCTTCCCCCTCTCAAACAGAAGTAGAAATTGGGGTTGAGATTTAGGCTATAAAAGACAAACGTTACCATTTAGCATCACACATGCAGGTTTTGCTGTTTGCGTCATGAAACGGGAAGTTAAATTTGAGAAGGACTAGTGGGATTTGTCAAAATTCAGCCGAGTGACTGGTAGGGAGAGAAGGAAATACGGAAAGCATTAAGGTGATTGGTCTGATTGGCAGAAAAGTTGGTTTTACTGTCACAATTTTAGTGTGTGTCTTTTATTTTGCATTGTGCATATGTTTTGTGTCATTAGGACATTTTATTCAGGACATTTCAAAGTAGGAACTAATATCCAGGATGTTGATTCTGCTGGGGCACTTGAGAGAAATGCACCTTCTGGTAAGGATGAGGAGAAGAGCAAGTGGCAGCAGAAAAGGCCAATTTAAGTTAAAACGGTTTCATGAATACTGGAAATTAAAGAACCTCAATTCTACCTCTAAGGAATGGTCAGTCAGTGAGGTCTGTTTATCTGTTTATCATTTCTATTTCTTTACTGCATTCATTGCACCATCTCAATGATGTTCATGTTGTATTTTAGTTCGACGATGATGGTGAAGTTTTGGCAACATGGTGGTTTTGTAACAAATGTATCTAAGATTCCACATCCCACATTAAAGCCGACTTCATACCATCAGTAAAGGAGCTCTTTACCGATGCTAAGAAGAGGTGGAAGTCATAGTTGCGCTGATTGATAAAAAGTGCAAGTCTGTGTAAAATGTGCAAATAATGAGTGCTATCGCAATGACGCAACTTCCTGGACGGCCTGACTGAGGTGATTTCACATCATTTTTCAAAACTGATAAAGATCAGATTTCATTTACATTAAAGCCCAAGAACACAACTGTTCAGTCTTGGGACCTCTTCCTAGAGAAAGCCTTTGTCTACTGAAATAAAGCCCAGAGTTTTTCAAAGGTTTTTCTGCCGTCTGACTGGAAAGTAAAGAACTGCGGCACACATTAGTGGCTCTTGTTTCCGAACGACTCGCAGTTTATCCTGTCAGGTTCTTCAGAGCTTCAGAATCAATTCTGTTGACATTTAGCATTTTCATCTTTTTGAGCTCATCGTGTGTGACAGGTTTTCTCCCTGCTTCATTTCAGCTATGAACACATCCAGAGACTGGATGACCTTGTTTACTGCTGTTATAAATGTATTTCCTCCGTGGCAGCAGCACATCTAACGGGGCCCTTCAGAAACTCTTGAAAGTAAATCAGGACTAACCAGCCAACCTCGAGGCCGACTGGCTGGCTTTAAAGTCACAGAAAACATGCTCTGCTCTGATGTTACGCTGCACATTCAACTCACTCAGCCATCCAGTCCAATCAACAGCTGGCTATGTGGATGTGTAGATCAAACATAAGATGGCTCCCACTCTTCGTTAAGCGCAGTCTCCTGAGAAATGTTTAGCATATTTGCTGTTTACCCCGAAGTTCTTTAAAAGGCACTTGTTTTGTAACGGAGTGCTGTCACTACCATGGCGTATTAGAGCTGATCTAGACAGAACAAATAAAAGTACATTTCTGCCAGGAAAAAGAAAAAAAAACTCTGAAATTTTGAGATTAATCTAAAAAAATTTCTAGAATAAAACTTGTAAATTCCAGATAATCTCCAAAAGTCAAAGATTTTTGGCTTTTCCAACTCAGTCAAAAGCCAGAAATATTTTTTTTTTTTAGATTTTATAGAATTATTGTTTGTTTTTTTTACTTTTCAAACTCAGAAGTTTCCTTGTTTTTTCTAGAACATTTATGAAAGCAAACTCAAAATTTCTTATTGTTTTTGGAAGAAATGTACTTCTTTAATCTACTGTGTCCCTAACAGTGATGACATAGTTATTTTGAAAAAAAAAATTTAATCAGGTTACTGATTACTCCTTGAAAAAGTAACTTAGATTACTGATTATTTGATTTGGAAAGTAACTAAGTTATATTAAAAGTAACTTTTTTAGTTACTTTCAGCAGCTGCTAACAACAACAACGCTCCACCACATGTTAAAGTTACATTGATCTTTGCCAAAGCTTAATTGAAAGTTATTTTATAAAGGTAACATCAACAATGTGGCTCCACTTATAAGGTTGAACTGAAGGGGAGATTGTTTAATGGTTACAACAGTTCAAAATAAAACATTGATTTGATGATTTGTGCATGTTTTGTGTGTCCCACTATTGTCTGGAAGACTATAAATAGGGTTTTATCCCCCGTCTCCACAGCCCTGCGCTCCAGCCTCCAGGTTCTGCGTTTGCTGTCACAGCTCAGCTCACAGATCTCCTCCTGCGGCTCCACAATTCAGATGGCTGCTGTACATATTTGTGACACGTATCTTAATATTAATAATTATAATGGCGTTCAGTTGCACAACTATACGGACTCGTTCATTCGTGGCTGTTTTTACGTTTACTGTGCTGTTCATATTACTCTCGGTCAGGGGCGCTGCCAGGAATCTTGGGCCCCATGACAAAAAATTTAATTGGGCCCCCCCACGCAGCTGCTGTTACAATTTTTTGAGTCTATCTGACTCATCAAAGCATCACAATTTTAAAGGCTTGCAATGCCTTGCTTTCTTTGGTCCAAAACTGATAACTAGCACGGTATTTACTACTCATGAATTTTACATCCAACAGTCTGCATACAGTTTGCAAGTAGGTTGCTTAAATTTTTTCGATTAGTTTTAGATTACTGAAATGTCTCTCCCCATGAGCAACAGTCATAGGAAACATGCAAAATATAGATGTGTTAGGTTCTGTGCTTTTCTGTGTTTATTTTCGAGTGTTCTGTGTATTTATTTCAAGCTTTCTGTGTCTCTATGCTCTCCGTGTTGTCCTGTCTTCCCCTTGATTGCTTCCCAGGTGTGTCTTGTCCCTTGATTGCTTCCCTGTGTATTTAGTCCCACCTGTGTCTGTTGTTCTTCGTCGGGTCCTTGTCGTGTGTCATTAGTCGTTGTTATTTGCGTGTCCTCGTGTACTCTGAGCTACCGGTATTGTGCCCTGTGTTTTTGCCAAGCCGTGCTGC
>CAEFZX010021438.1:0-46318 GCA_903066825.1 Alfaro cultratus
AGAGTCACCTGGTGACATCGTTATGTAGAGCTGCGTATCATCTGCATAGTTATGGTAGCTAATATTATTTCCTGCTATGACCTGAGCTAATGGAAGCATATAAATATTGAATAAGAGGGGTCCAAGGATTGAACCTTGGGGTACCCCACATGTGACCTTTGACCTCTTTGATGAGAAGTTTGCAATTGAAACAAAGAAATCCCTGTTCTTTATGTAAGATTCAAACCAGTTAAGCACTGGACCGGAGAGAGAAAACATGAAGTTGTTTTTATTTCTTTAATGTTTTTCACATTTCAGTGGTTTTTGCTCAAATATTTCCATAGTTTTGCAACATTACTGTAACCTTCAGTGGATTTTGTGAGGGATTTGCATGTAATAGTCCAAGGCAAATTAATATTCAGTTCTGAAATAGGAGAAAAAAATTTTTTTTTCAAAGTTTCTGAAGAATTGTCCCCATACCTGATGAACCATCTGGGGGCATTAAAGGAGGGTTTATCTAGTAAGAAATATATCTTTTAGATATTTTCAGCTTCTGTCATTTTTTCCAAACAGACTGTGAGTTTCTGTCTAATGAGTCTTTCCATGGAGTCGTCTGTGAGCCATGGATTTTAGTGGACTGAGGAAGAAATAAAGAGACTATAACTTGATTTAGTTGACACCACATGCATTATTTTTATTGAAAAGTATAGAATTTTTTTTTATTCATTTTAGCAAAAGCTGTATGTGACACCATCATCCTCTTCTGTGCAGTGGCTTCCCAGCTAGCACTAAACTTGGAGAGAAAGTTCCCTGAACCTCGCCATGAATGTTCAGTGAACATTTGCAGACAACTGCATAAATGACATTAAGACTATCAAAGCAAACATATTGATAAAAACACATCCACTGTGTCGGTACCAAAACATTAGTCTATAAAGCAATCTGGGCATTTGCTTTTAAGCTCAACATGGAGGAAGAGGAGAGAAATGGCAAAAGATGGAATCAGAAATATTCATTTATAATTCACTTGACAGCTCTCTGATATAGAGTCAGGCTGTAGTTTATACACCACTTTCCTCCTTGCATTTGTGACCACATTAAAGCATACATTTTATTAAATAACATGTTTTTGTGTTATTGGAATATTACAAACAAACCATTAAACATGCAGTCTGAAAGAGTCAGACATTAGAATGTGTCTGATTGTGTTTAGAGTAATCAGAGAAAAGCAAACTGCAATGTAATTTTTTCATTAATTCATAAAAAACTTTCATCCTGCTTGTGGAAGTTGCAAATTACCTAGCTTTGCTTTGCTTTCCTGTTTGTATCACATTTGGTAACAATTACAGAAAAAGCAAGAAATTAAAAACTTTAAGTTTACTTTAAATTAACATGAATGAAAAAAAAATCCATGCAAAGCATGTTCCTGTGAAATGTGAGGAAGTCCATCATCAAAAATAATCACATCCATTTTCCTTAACGCCTCTATATGGCCCAGGACTCTTTTTCACAAGCAGCCTCCCTACACTGTCAAAACATGAGTTTCCATGGCAACACTCCCTAAACTTCAATAGAATATTTTCCATGTCTGACCTTCATTGGCAGTCTTTTCATCCACCTGCAGGATTTTTCAGTTACATGTCAGCCCTCACTTCCAACAAACCCAATAAAAACCAGATTTCCCGTTAAACCAAAACATATCTTCTAAAAAAAATAAACTGTTTAATGTGGCCTCCAAATAGTCAAACAAATCAAACTTGTAGTGTCTGTCAAACTTTGAAAGTGAGGTAAAGCAGAAGTCTGGATCCATAGGTGGCTCTTAATAACTTTGGCAAAAAGTAACAAAGAACTAACTAATGTATTTAAATAAAAATATGTTAGCAAATCCAGGTTTGCCACAAAAGAATGACTCCAACACAACCAGAAATACTTTTTATATCTCTTTTTCTAATCTATGGGATTTTTCAGTATTAGCTTTATTGGCCAAAAGCTCACACTGTAGAGACAATAGTCATAAATATATAAATTTAGAGGAATTAAATGACTTCTTATAGCATTTTATACAAATATCAGTTAAAGAAAAAAAGTATCCACCCACTTTATTGCATCTTTCTTTGTTTTAAAACCTAAATATAGAAATACAAGTATTTTTTTTGAAAGACATTGAATTCCCACAATGGTAAAACATGACAGAAATGGACATAAAATCTATTGGAGGTTGTAAGTGGTTTTATAAAACAACTCTGAAAGCTCTTAAAAAATTGGATGATTTAGATCAATTATATTTATTTTAGAACGGTCCAGTCAAAGTTCTGATCTGAATTCAATTCAAAATCTGAGCTTTTGAAAGTTGTTCCTCAGAAGCTCCTTATCCAATCAGAGGTTGACCTACTTTGCAAAAATTAAATTCTCTGGATATCCATAACTGGTAGAGACAAAACACAAGCAAACTTTTAATTTTAAATATAGTGAAGTATTGCTCTACAGTATGCTGACTAAGGAAGACTGAATACAAATCGCTGCTACTTAAGGTGTTTATTCATAAAAAACTTTGAAAAAGTTATTTTTGTCCACTTCAGAATCATGTCTTAACTTCAGAATTATGCCTTTATTGATCCAAAACAAAAAATCTGACTATAATTCATTAAGGGTTGTGGTTAAATCAACACAAAGTTGGAATAAGTCATGAAATCAGAATAAACAAAGCAATTAATAAGATTTTTTTAAATTTTTATTTTCATTTTTTCAACTGTAAAAGATTCCTGGATATGAATCTGCAGACAACATATTTCAGCCTGTATCCTGCTGTTTTCACTGTTGTTTAATGCGGTAAAATGGGTCATTAGCATGCGTAATGTTGTGTATTGATGATGAGAAGCAGTCTGGTGTGGTTTTGGTTCAGCTGTGGGGCAAAGAACCTAGACCAAGGTTCAGGGAACAGTGCCAGGTGAGTCTGATTAATGCGTCTCTGGGGGGTTTAGTTAATCAGCTTTTTATCTGCGCTGGAGAGCTTAGACCCTGAACGGCCATAATACAATCAAACCACAACCAGCTGATACCAAATACACTAAATACAAACCATCACAATCCTTTTGTAAAACTTTATCTATTGTTGCAGATGAAAATGGCTACTTATATTTACTGTACGAAAGCAAATACCTTGTTTTTTTTCTAGAAGACTTTTCTTGTTTTGGATCAATTAGTAACACTCCGGAATATAAGATCATTTTATCCGTTTGTGCCGGTAACTTCCCGATGTCTTGAGATTTTGCTTCAGTATTTTACACAATGTTCTTTCCTCATATTTTGAGAAATGAACCTGTTCCTCCTGCAGGAAAACAGCCCCATAACATGATGCTGCCTCTACTTCAGAGTTGAGAATTTTTTTTCGCTTTCTTCAAATGTAACAAGTGGAAAAACGATCATTATTTCCACACACTTCAGTTTCACTGTCATCTGACCACCGAACATCCCTCTCTGAGTTTGTTTTCAAATTTCAATCTGGATTTTTATATTGCTTTTGGAATAATGACTTCTTCCACTTGCTGGAATCAAACATTTTTAATGTCGTTCTCTTACTAACTTAAACCAGCATTTTCACAAGTTGTTTTCTTATCGTTCTGTTGTTGATATGAACATAAAGTTAAAACGCGTTCCTCCTCCACTCTGCTCCTCCAGACTAGCAGCAGCAATCAGAAAATTCCTGCTGGACCTGTAAGTATATACTGCACTTTTTATGCAGACTACAATGATCCGTTTCAAAGGCAACAAGGAGTAGCACTGTTGTGATGATGTGAAGAAAGGGGAGTGTCGGAAACGGTATGAGCTTCTTAAACAAAAATTGTAAAATTAAATAGCTAAAATATGCAACATTAATTATGATAACAGTAAAAAACATACAAAACATGGCAAAATTACACATGAAACCCTGCATATAATTAAATTTGTCTAAAATATATGCTGAAACATAATACTAGTAAAGAAAACAGAGTTGTTACAAACGCAACGGAAAAAAGGGGGTGGAGCCATTCTGGTCGCTATGGTAACCTCCAACTGTTAAGAGCAGCGTAACAATATTTATGTGCCAATAAATGTCCCGGAGAAAATTACCTTTTGACTAAACAAAAATGAATTTGAAGAATAAATAAACCATTTTGACAAACTTTACATTTATTATATTGTCAAAATAAAACCTTGTTACGCAATGCAGCATTTCCATAAGAACTGAAAGCAATATGGTTACTTGATGGTGCCATAAAATCACACTATGTGGCTGGAAAATATGTAACAGGTGGTCAAAAATAAAATATGTCTCGAGTTCAGTATTTAGTTGGGTAAATCATCTCATCTAGCTGAATTGAAAGGAAAATAAAAATCCTACATCTAAACAAATTTCTCTGCTGTAACAGAACAAGGCATGGCACTAAATCAATGGCATGTCAGCCCGCAAACGGAGAACTAGGAATGCATGACTTAAGTGAGCCGTGATCGTCAGGAGACCGGTGGGAGTGGGATTAAGCAGCAGCAGAATTATGTGAAGTCACTTCATTTCTTTAGATGTGAATAACTGTTTTAAAAAAGTAAATTACAGGGGGGAAAACCAGTAGAACAGGAGCAAGCATCTGAAGGAGGTTACTGGTGACAACCGTCTTCACTGATTGAATTTACCTCTGTAATTACCACGAAGGATGGGGACTGGATCCTCTGCCCGGCTGACAAGTGCTTTGCTTCAGCGTTAACACGCTCCAATTCACCTGTCCCCATGAGGCGCACCATGCGTTTCTGTGGTAGACTGTTGGCCTTTTCAGCTTCTGGAGCTGTCAGCCATGTGTCTATACTGGAGTGGAAGCCTGCTTCTTATCATAGCAATCACTCATCTGAAAGGACCTCTCTTCCTCTCCCAAGGAAAGCTGTAATAAACTGTTGAGTGTTTGAAAGCTGGTTTTCTAAAATGGCTGTGCTTTTAAAAGCTTGGAGAGATTCAAGGCAGCTGTGTAATAATAAATCAGCAAACCATTGGTAATTTTATGTATTCTGTTGATCTACAGTCTTTGAATAAATACAAGAACAGCAGATATGAAAGTTTTCTCTTGGTATGAATCATCTGCGACTCACAAGAGGGAACTATTTTATTGTAAAGTACTGTGAAATAATGACTAACAAATTTATTCTGTTTTTGCTTTATTGTTAAACACTGTAAAAACACAAAATCTTACCAAGTTTCTAAAGCAAATATCTTAGTACTCTTGAAATAAGACAAAACTAACTTACAAGTAGCTTTTCAATAAGATATATAAGCTTATTTTAAGTCAAAAATTTCTTAATATTGATGGAAAAAATACTAGTTCCATTGCAAGATTAATTCACTTGTAACAAGATATTTTTCCCATAAGTGAAATAATCTGCCAATGGAGCAAATATTTTTTAATCAGTGTTAAGGATTTTCTAACTTAATGTCATATTTCTTCCTTAAAAGTTATATGTAAGTTGTTTATCATCTTATTTCAAGTGTACTAAGATACTAGAAACTGGAATAAAAATACTTGTCAAGATTTTGTGTTTTTGCAGTGAATGTATCAGACTAAACATAAATTTAATACATACAAAAAACAATTCTCAAATCATATATTTTTTGCCAAAAGTGATTTTTTGCCTAATACATCTTTCAAGAAGAAAAAGGTGATGATTTATTTATTTTTTTTTTGTACAAATCACTTTTGACACAAAATGACTGATTATTTTTCCATTACTGTAGGAAGATAATGATTTGTGGCACCATTACTAAGGTGGTGATCAAATTCTGTATGCTGAAGGAATGTAAACTGGACTGCTATTTAAATAAAGCTGCATATTGTTTTGATAGGGTGGCGCAGTGGGTAGCACTGTTGTCTTGCAGCAAGAAGGTCCTGGGTTCGATTCCCAGCCCGGGGTCTTTCTTCATGGAGTTTGCATGTTCTCCCTATGAATGCGTCGGCTCTTTCCAGGTAAAACATGACCGTAAAGTTAACTGGTCTCTCTAAATTCTCCCTAGGTGTGAGTGTTTCTGCATAGTTGTTTGTCCTGTCTGTCTCTGTGTTGCTATGCGACAGACTGATGGCCTGTCCAGGATGTACCCAACCTCTTGCCTGAAATGTTCGCTGGAGATAGGCAGCAGCACCCCTCCCGACCTCATTAGGGACAAGGGTGTGCAAATAAATGGATTATTTTGGTTTTGAAGGAAAGAATTAATTCAAGCCAAGCATCCATAAGAGAAAATACAAAACCCCCACTTTTAAATCAGTTATCTATAATTAATCTTATGTTTTGGTTCAGTGTCAGTAGCCATGTCCATGTCTGATTACTTCCTGACTCATAAAAATCATAAAACATTAATTTTTTTATTAAGGTTGTACCTGTCCAGCATCATGAAGTAGGCACAAAGATCTTAAAAATCAACACAATATGCTCAGATACAAAGAAATCCAAGAAGACATGAGAAACTGTCCTTTTTCTAATTCAAATATTTTTGAATTTGAAAAGTGTAGGAAGTCATTTCTAAAACTTTGAGACTCCAGTGAAGTCCAGTAAGAATCATGATCAGTAAATGGAGGAAACATCAAACAGCGCTGAACTTTCCCACAGGTGTCCGGGATACCAAAGTTACTCCGACATCTAAAGCACTGCAGGATTTACCTCAGGTCAAGTCAGAGGTCATGTGATTCTGTTCTTGCAGTCCTGGTTTCTTTCAGCTTGTTATTTACACTTCAACTGGGCAGAAATATTTTATTGTGTTTGACAACCTTGATGTACAAATGCAACTTTGGCAGAGACCTATAAGGACTTCGCAAGAGTTTGGCACTTTTCTTGTGAGGTATTTTTTTTTATTTCTTTGGCACCTTGAGTAAAATACACTCCTCTGCTCTTGCAGAAAATAGCTACGTTTTCATGACAAATGTGTGCAAAACTGTGTCGATATCCAGCTGAAGTAAAAAAAAAAACATAAAACACTACTTCTTATTTCTATTAAATATGAAACTCAATAAAAATCACTGGTGAATATGTTTGTTCATGCTATAAGTCATTGAAAAACATGCCGGACCATTATCCACCAACCACTTCCTGTTGTCTTCTTTTGTCGTTTTCACCAGTAGTAACATCCAGTTGCTGATCACAATTTGCGTGATGCAAAAAATAACCTCGTCCTAGCACTAAAACCTTTTTATCAATTAGCATGTTTTCATTAAGCAATATATTTGTAATTAAAATTTGCACAATTATATTGCTACTATTGCCTTTGCATTAATGAAACTATGGATTCTTTTCTGAAAGACAATGTTTGACCACCAGTTTGACACCTTAAGTAGATACTCCACAAGACATTTTATACCTTACAAGAACTCAGGTGCAGAACTCTTAGGAAGTCTTTACTCTCTTTCTTTCTACTGAGAAATGACTGGACAACTTCAGGACCTTTTTAAAGCTAAAGTCTGCTAAGTATTTTACAACAGGACGATAGTACAAAGCATACCAGCAAGCTGGAAAAAAAGATGTGTCCGAGTCATAATCTGGGCTTCAATCTAATTAATGTGGTGTTCAAGTTCCTCAAACAGAATATTTGTGTTCAAAATCTCACCAATATGGCTGATTTAAAACAATTCTGCAAGGAAGAGTGGGGAAAAAATCCTCCACAATAATGTTAAAAGCTCATTGCTAAATATTGCAAACACTTCATACAAAGGCTCTCCAATAAAAGATCTTCTGTTTAGGAGAGATCTCACACACGCACACAAAAACTGATCAATCCACCAGGATCCTGACAAAGAACTCAACAAGGTAGCTAAATATGAGAGAAAAAATCTGTTCTGATTTAATTCTGATTTTCCAAATCAAGTTCCTATTCATGGACCAATAACAGGTAGATCATAGCAACAGCCTCGGTTAGCAGGCTAAGTTATCTTTGACTAGTTTGACTGATCAATTCTTCCTTGCTTTGGGAACAGCTAACGGTTTCTATGGAGCATCCAGATAAGCAGTGAAGAGGAATGTGGAAGCTAATCTATAGAAATCAACTCTCACAACCTAAGTCCGACTTGCAGGCGGCGGTGCAGCCACATGAAACAGTGGCTGAATGTGACTGACAACTCCAGAAATTAAACTGATTATTGGACCGCTGCTGGAGTGAAACCAAAGCCTACACTCATGATGGTGCCATGAGACATAGGCAGTAAAATGTAAATAATGATTTCATCTGAATAACTAAATCAGAAGAATTTAAAAAGCACAAACACAATGTTTTTTTGTTTTTTTTCAATAATACACTAGTCGACATCTGAGTTTTAAGGATCTTATCTCAACTAAGTCACAAATTACTATCTATACTATTGATTTTGATTAAAGCAGGCTGAATATTATGGAGATATTTTTGAAGGTATTCCTGGTGCAAACGTACCTCCATAAAATTATATTTCAATCCATGATGATACTGGCGGAATTTAAATAAACATTTTTTATTTTTGTATTTTGTTGCTTTATCCAACCATTTTAGGAGCTATTTTCATTTTTTCTTTTTGTTAAGTCCATTAACTTTGACCTATGAATCATTCAGGCACAAAAAGACTCTCAAATACACAAGATAAATAATAAACGTGTCCACAAATTGCAAAAAAAACTTTTCAAAGAACCAGTTATTGTCATGTAATGCATAGTAGATGCAGACAGGAACTTGGCATGAGTGTAGTGAAGGTTAAATAATAGAAACAAAATATGTACTGATTTTTCATTTACACATATACTTTCCAGAACTTACCAGCAATGCACCATACACATTCCTCAAATGTCCGTAGCACTTAAAAGGTACCAATTTATAGAAAATATCTGGTAATGTAAAGAAAGTAACTTTTGAGCTCTGGAAAGTGTGAAGTTCTTTTTTGCACTTATTGAAACTTACACTGCTATTATCTGAACTTATTAGAGAGTTTGCAAACCATGAGCAACTGCTACTGAACAAAAATTTATATTCTCCTCAAAGAACATATTTACATTAAAACTATGAATTTCATTGATTTTATTCAAATGGGACAGTGCATATTAAGGAAGTACTATTGTAAAAATGCACATTTTCCACACATTTTTCTGTTTTTCCATGTTGAGCGTGGGGAGTGTATTGTTTGTTTTTATCTTGTGGGTCTCTAAGATGCTTTTAGTATGAAATCTATTTTTTTTAATTATTGATTAGTTTACTGATTAATATTAGTTTAGTTCATTTACCATTTCAAGGTTATCATTCTGTGAAAATTGCTAGCAGACTGATGTCTAATGCTCATACAGAACTTATTGTGAGCTTCTGTTGCAGATGAGGTTTTGAAGTTATCTGAAATGTTACCTATTTATCATATCACTTAAATATTTACTTATCAGTGTACCGCTATCTTTTTGGATTTTTTTAGCCATGAGTCTGGGTATTGTGTCTTCGTTTGACATCAGCTGCTTCAACTGCTGATTACCAGATCCCTGAACTGCAATAGAAATGTTGCGCCACCTAGTGGAGACAGCAACTGAATGACTCCTCTCTCTGTACTTGTGGGTCGCATAAACTGGGTGTTAATTGCTAAGTGCAGCCCTAGACTCACCTCCTCTGCAACTGCAAGGCAATCTATTTTAAAGCTGGGGAAACGGAAAAAAAAAATATGGCAGCATTTCATGTTGTGATGTCTAAATGAGACAGAATGGGAAGCAGAAGAGAATCTTGGCCGTTATGTTGAAGTGAAATCAAACAGATCAGTAATGAAAAGGAGTTTTTTTTTTTCTGATCTGAGAGCGGTGCCCTATTTCCAGACTGCTCGGTCTACCTGCGCTCGGAGAGCCCCTCCCTCCCTCCGTCACACGCCTCCCCCCCTCTTGCTCCTCGGAGTTTATGTTGCACTCGTTGCAGTAGGAGGGTCCATGTGCACAGAATGACGTCGCTCTGACTGCAAGTCCAACCGACTCCTGCGTTTGTTTTTTTATTACTCCTCTTTAAAAAAAAAAAAAAAAAAAAAGGAAAAAAAAAAATGCAGGGCCCCAGATTCGTTAATCTGCGAAATTACTGCCATAATGTGAGATTATGCGCCGCTGTCGCCCGACCCATCGCTGAGGCTCGTCTTGTCAGGAGCAGCGGCTCGCTGTTGAGGATTACTAGAGATAATACGCAGTAGACTTTTACGGTGTGCGTTTAGCTGTCAAACTGACAGCGATGTGTCAGGAAGAGTAGTTAGAGCGCGTTTGTTGATATTTATTCACTTTGCAGTGCGCGTCTTTCCTCCCCAGTCTTCTGGATTACCGCTGCCCAGCAACACAGCCACCTGACAACTCTGAATGTCGTAATTAAGGTAAGGAAGGACGGAGCTCCGCGTTTCACAGTGTGCATTTTCATTTGGCGCTGCTTTTGGATGATAATTTAAGAGAACACACTGTCTAGTCGGATGTTTAAACACTCGCATCCAAGGTCGGATTACTCTAACAGAGAAATCTAATAACTTTCATCCGGGGCAGCCAGTTTTTCGTCTGCTCCATAATAAAACTCTCCGAGAAGTTTATGCACACCGCTTCATCTTTTAGTCATGAACAGCACAGTGGTATTTTGAAACAAATTTAAAATATATGAATTTATGTTTGTGGAGATTGTTTGAAATAACAAAAATATGATTTAAATCATTCATATTTCCCCCTTTCTGCTCAAATATTTTGTTACGTTCACAAAGTAGCAAAAATCGCAGAAGTAACTTCAGAGTTGCAACAACAACAACAACAACAAACAAACTATCAAATCGCCTGTGTTCCTTGTGCTTTATAATTTCTGCGCACCGTCAAAATGGAGAGATGTGCAGAAAGTCCCAGAGGCAGAGTTTCCGCCGCGGACCATGAACAGGATTATTCAATATGAAGTATGTTTTAGTCTTCACATTTTTATATCTGGGCGCTACCGAACAGGGTACAACAGTAATTAAAAGTGAAAATGAATTCAATGGAATATTTTTGCATTAAGTCGAAGCAAGTTTAATTCAGTCAAATTTTCCTTTTTGCTGTGATCTAATGTGTGCATGGCAGCCTGCAAGAAATATATATCACGCAGTGGTGTGCGATGATTGCAAATGCGTTGACTTTAACTGTTAGATTGTTTTATTCAAACATCATATTGATGCCCCGGTGCCTGCAAACTACAGCTGAAGTTGTGTCGCAGCAATGTTGTGGTCTCCGGAGCAGGAACTATTGAGTGACAGCTTTCGGTCCAATCACTGCGCGACCTGATGAAGCTGACGGATTTTAGACTGAGCCGTCCAATAGGGGCGCAGATGAGGTGGGAAACTGACAACGTTAGGGAGATTAATTAACCCTCAGTTTGCACTTTTTTCGTACAGCTGTCAGATTGCACATTGCCGAAGTTCAGCGACAAGACGATTTATAGAGAGAGAAAATATGATCCAGACTTGTACAGAAGAAGTCTTATTTCTTTATGTTGCTCTGGGGACGCATTTTAAGAAAGAAAAAGAAAAATCAGGCTTTAATTTTATAATAATTTCATATATTTTTCAAAGAATATATATGTATATATACCATCATAACAAATCCCTGGTTTTATGGCCTCTGTAGTTCAACATGATCTTTATGTGAAATTGTGCAACTTTTGTTTAATGCACATACTTGTACCAGTCATTTTCAAAAGCATTTTTAAAAAATACCTTCAGAATGCCATTTTTCTTTACAAAAACAGCAAACTGCCTGTTTTTGGTGTTTTATATAACCTGCTGTTATATTGATAATAACAGTAGGTTATTGTGCATATGTTTTTAATCTAAATATATTTTATTTCAAGATGCCTTGACTGTTTTTAAAAAAATGTTTTTAAAGTGGATCATATAGTGATTTGCTGCAATGTTTATTTAAAATCAGGGTATTTATTGGGGAAAAAGAAATAAAGTTTTTAAGTGATGGCAGCTTTTTAGTGGTACTTGGGCAGATTCAACTGCTTCTTTTTCTTTTTCTCTGAAGAAATTCTAGTATTTATTATTTTTGAGGAGAAAGCAAATAAATTAACATTGTTATAAAACTAATTGACAGCACATTAAATTTTCATTAATGCAAGGTGGATTTTTTTTAAACATAAATACAACAGCATTGGGAAAATTGTTTGAAATATCAGTACAAATATCAAAAAACAGGAATAATGACCTGTTATACTGTTTTAAAATTTCTCTTGGTCTGGCAAAAAAATACAGTATAATCCACTTTGGTGGTTACTTTCATTGGGCCTATTGCGATAACAAATTTTGCTGGATGACAAATTGTCCCAAAAGTTATGCTGATAAACCATAACATTATGGTTTTGCGACCATTTGTAAGTAGTTTTATGGCATAATAATAGAAGAACACATTCTCAATTATCAATAAACTTTAAACTACAATGAACATTCCACTGAAGCTGGCAGTGACAGTTTAAAGTCTTTCAAAACAAATGAACAAAGTCTACGTAATAACACAATTGTTCTTAAAAAAAAAAAAAGTTAGTTAAGACCAAAGCACCAGACAGATGACTTTTATCATCCAGTTTTTGGTTGAAAGAAAAAAAAATATGAATCATCCAAATGCAAATTATTGAGTTTGTTTCAATTTATCATACATTTAATTGATTTATTGCTTATTGTGACAGGTCTAATTAAACTAAGCAGTTTGCAATCTAACATCCATAATAAGTGCTTTGTTTGTTTGCCAGGTGACTCAATGAGCCAGCAATGGAGACCAAAGGATACCAAAGTTTCTTTGATGGAGAAGACGCAGAGAATAAATGGTCTGAAGCCGCGAGCACGATGGAGTACTCCTGCAGCACGGAGGATTCGAGTCTGACCAGCAGCGACATCCTGATGGACGTAGTCAATGTCAGCTGCTGTGCTGGAAGCCTGGCAGCCGACAGCAAAGACAAGAATACCAAGAAGCTGGAGCAGCAAACGCTTCATCTCAGCCAGAGCCAGCCATTTGTTCTCCCACACTTCAACAACACCCTGCATGGTCTTAAACAGGAAATGGACTCCAAGGAGCTTTCCAAGACTGTGGCTGAGTCTATGGGTCTGTATATGAACGCTGCCAGAGAGGCGGACTTTGCTTTCAGCCATCATGGAGGCAGCTCAAGCCCAGGGAAACCTTACCCAGTGTGTGGGGGCTCGCTGGAGGAGAACCAGTGCGGCTCCAAAAAGAGCCCCAAGTTGAAGCCCTTTGGCTTTCAACAGCCAGGTGCCACTCCCAGGGAATGCACCACTGGGACTGTAGTTAGCTCAGCGTCCATGCTCGTGTCCTCCCTGTCCTGCAGTCCCCAGACGTCCAGTTGCATCTCAAGCCCTGGAGGCAGCAACAACATGGTGTCATCTACAACCAGCCCTACATGCTTTGGACCACTATGTTCGTCTGCCAGTAGCCCTGGAAGCCAGACTTTGTGCGCAGCAACTCTAGCCAACATCAAGACCAGGAATTCAGTCACATGTAGCCCTGTAGAGTCCAGCACAGTCGGTTCGCCTCCTCTGACCAGTCCACTTAATGTCATGAGATCCCCCATGTCCAGCCCACAGAGCATGAGCAGTGTGCGATCCCCTCCATCCTGCAGCACTACATGTAACATTAGGTCATCTGTTTCCAGCCCCACCGGTGGCAGCTGTACTGCCACTACTAATAACAGTAACACAGCAAGGCTGTCCATCTCCAGTCCGGCCTCTGGGGGCCCTATGGCTGCCAGCAGCCCCCAGAACCCCTCCTCTGTTGGGTTTCCTGTGTCCAGTCCGGCTGGTGGGCTAGGTTTGGTTCAGAACGACACCAACAGTCCGGACGCAGAGGGGATGACCAGAGACACAGATTTCAAGAACTTCGAGTTCCCTAAAGTGGAGATGGTGGACGGGGAGGTGTTCAGTGTGGGGCTGGACCAGATGGGCATGGTTAAGTACATCAAGAATGAACCTGAAACTGACTTCCGGAGCATGTGTCTCGGCAGCTCCAAATGTAACGTGAGCAGCGCGCCATTAATCACGCAGATTAAGAGTGAGCCAAACAAAAATGAGGGTTGCATGAACCAGCAGCCCTTCGGAGAGACGCCGCCATCCCTCGGCCTCTTCCCCGCATCCGAGACCACATATTTATCCCTGAGGAACAACATCGACGAGTACAGTCTCTCTGGGATCCTAGGACCCCCAGTCTCTTCTGTGAATGGGAACTATGAGACAGACTTGTTCTCCAACAATGTACTGTCTAAAGGGGTCAAACAGGAGTCCAATGACGGCAGCTATTACCAAGAGAATAACATCATGTCCACCTCCCCCATGGTTGGAGTTAATTCCGGTGGACACTCATTCCATTACCAGATTGGAGCGCAAGGAACAATGTCATTCACGAGGCATGACATGAGAGACCCGTCCAACCCTTTGTTGAATCTAATTTCACCTGTAACGGCGTTAATGGAGTCGTGGAAATCTCGGCCAGGGATGTCACAGGGTTCGCTGTCAGCTAGGAGTGAAGGCTTCTCGGGTCAGAACTGCATCGCTGACAGCATGTCAAGGTAAGAGGAAGAAAACGCGTCTCTAAGGAGTCTCTGGTTGAGATTTGAAGAGCAGCTTTACTTATGTCTTTCAGAGTATTCCTCTTGAATATTTCATAAATGATGTTTACCTTGAGAACTGCAAAATGGAATCAGCAACACTTAAAGCACACTGGAAACTGGAATTACACAACAAGGTTCAGGTCACAGACATGACATCATTTCCCTGTGCTGCACTGTTTAGCAAGGCAAAGTTTAGCTCTTATCCGCAAGCAATCCATAAATATAGACACACTTTATTGGTTTCTTATCAGGACGTCTAGCTGAGATCTCCTCCAATGCAAATAGCTGTTTATTGTAGTCTGTTGGAAGCATTATAAATAATAAATGTCTGATCATTACAAGTTTTAGTTGCAAAACATGTGTAATAAACAGCTGATTATGTTGAGGCCTAGGGGAAAATAAATCTGTGCTAGCTTGCTAAGATGGTAGAAATCAAACCCAGATGTTGAGGTTCAGTTTTGTTCTGGTCTACCAGATTCATCTGAAGAAAGTACATAATTAAGGTGTTAATGTTTAAGCTGTAACCTAAGCCGTTAAACCAAAACAACATCAATGAAAAAACCCTAAGCTTAAACAGATGCGTATTAAATACCAGTAAAATCGCTGAACTTTAAGGTCATTATGTTCTGGAAGTTGGGCAGGTGATAAACACATTGTTATCGCCGTTTTATGGATGACATGTCAGTGACACAGATTTTATGAACCAGTGGGAAAAAAAAGAAATCTAAATATGTCATAAACTACCTGCAGTTTACCTGCAGATCTTCAGTGAGTTGCTATTGGTTTGTTTATATGGACCCCCGCTCAGATGGCTTTGGTGGAACAAATAACTTGTGGTGGTACAGAAACAATCATAAGGTGGAAATTTATCTTCTCAGTTTATTCTTCTGAAGAGCTCACTGATTGTTCTGCTCATCCTAGCTTTTAGTTCATTTGCTGTCATTTTTGGTTCTGATTTAGCTGTATGAACTGCCAGATACAATACATTGCAAAAATAGTTATACACTTTTTACATTTTTACTTTAGATTTTAAGTGATAGGATGAAACAAAGTAGTGTTTAATTGTTAAAGAGGTAAAAATTACTAACGTTTCTGTGGTTTAATGTAATCTGGACTTTGACTGGGCCATTTTATTACAATAATACATATAAATCTGAATCATTCAATCATAGATCTGGATATATTATTCAGCTTGTCCTGTTAGGACAGTGGTGCTCAAACTTATTACGTCACGGTCCAGAACTGTCAAGTTGAAATTAATTGAGGGCCACTGAAGATTGCTAAGAAAAAAATATCAAGAAAAAAATTATTTACACGACTAACACAGCAAAATATTTTAGTAAAATAAAGAAGTTTGCATAGAAAATAGAGCTATAAATCTAATTTAGATCTGAAAAATAACAGATTTGTTTAAAACAAATTAAAATAAACGATTAATAAAATCAAACAAGCAATGAAATTTAATTATAAGTGAAATTAGTGGTTGAAAAAAGATGAATCCTTCATGTTGTACTTCCATATTTAGTATAATACTGCTCAGTGTAACACTGGTAAAAACTTTAAAGGGTTAATAGAGTAGCAATGCTGTGATGACTTTCTGAAGGCAGAGTTTCAGAAAGAGCAGGAGTTTTTTTTAGACAGGTCCAATTTCAAGATGTTGAATTACAAAGTCAATTTTCTTTGAAATTATATTTTATATACAGCATTTTTGCAACAACTGAAGTTAACATAGTTACTTGATTGCAGTATAAAATGGCACTATGTTCCTGGAAAATACATATTAATGGCCAAATTTGTCGATAGCATAAATAATGGGCAGGTTCTCTCTGGGTACTCTGGCTTCCTCCAGTCCGAATACATGACTGTTCGGTTAATTGGTGTCTAAATTGCCCTTAGGTATGAATGTGTTGTTTGTCCTCTTGTGTGTCTCTGTGTTGCCCTGTTATGAACCAGCTCAGGGTGTAACCAGGTTTTTGCCTAAAGACTACACCAGCCCCCTGTTCAAGTTTACCATGTGAAATCTTAAAAAATTGCTTTGAACTTTGTGGTTGTAAGGAAAAATTGAAGTATAGGAGTTGAGTGCTTTTCCAAAGCAGTGCAAAATATATATTTGGCAGCAAGTTCACCTGGTTAGATTTATTCTTAGTCTTGAAAATCTTGAGCAGATTGATTATCCATTTAATTATTGCGCTCCTTATCAAATACTTGTGGCTCGGTTGCAGTGAGCTCTGGGCCTGCTCAGACGTATCTGTGTTTGAGTTTATTTATACTGCATTTCACCTTATCATGATTTTTTTATCCTCTGGGTTTGACGTGTTTATTCTGCTTTATATGAGCTGTGCACACTTGTCTAAAGAGTAGATACTCCGTCTGTGTGTGTTTGTGCATGTGCTATAACAAGGCTTGCAGCTCTGCGGAGACTGATACAGCCCCGTTGCCTTGGAGGCAACCCATATGGCAGGAGCCAAAGCGATGTTGACGGGATCACTGCCACCTTGGTCCTAATGAGATCCAGCTTAGACCTAATGTCAGACAGGATGACAGGAAGTGGTGGGCCACATGGCAGCGAGGCGGGGAGGCAGGAGCCCACAAAGGGAAAAACAATATGCATACTTTAATACAATGCAAATATAAACCACATATAGAAACTATAGATAGATACAGATATGTTCCAGGTAGAGTGAAACAGCAACATGTTTAGCTTATTTTACTATAAGTCTCTTGTCATATCTATGGAAGAGGATTAGGGCCACTGAAGGAAAAAATGAATTCAGAATTTAATTTCGGATTTCTGACTTTTTTCTCAAAATTCTGAGTTTAATCTCAAAATTTTGAGGGATTTTTTTTTTCAGAATTTTAACTTTTTCCCCCTGAGAATTCTGACTTTAATCCCAGAATTCTGACTTTAATCCCAGAATTCTGACTTTAATCCCAGAATTCTGACTTTATTCCCAGAATTCTGACTTTAATATAAGAATTCTAACTTTCTTTTCTCAGAATTCTGACTTCAATCTCCAAATCCAAGAATTCAGTCTCTTTTCTCCGAATTGTGTCTTTAATGTCAGAATTGTACCTTTTTTTTCTCAAAACTCTCCACTTTTTTTTCTCTGAATTCTGAATTCAGTCTTCGAATTCTGACTTTTCTGACATCAAAAGTCTGAATTCAGAGGGAAAAAAAATCGAAGTGTGGCAGAAGTTCTGAGGAAAATAAAACAAAATTCTGAACTTAAAGTCGGAACAATTGCTTTATAGGCCCTAATCCTCTTCTGTCCATATCAGAAGTTTTGCCTTACATATAAAACTTTTGATTTGGTCAGTTTAGAAATTCAGCTGTGGTCTTTTCTTTTAAAATTCTACGGCCATTAAAAGCTCAACTATTGCTCTTTATGTCCCAACAGTGGTAATTACCTAAAAAAAAAAAAAAAAAAAAAAAAAGAAAAAACCAATAGAAATTGATAGAAGATGTCATTTTGTATTTTTTGGGTTTGCATAATTTTTGTATTTGAATCCATTTATCAAATCAAATCTAATTGTAATTATATTGTTACATTTCAGCAACAAGGCAGTTCAAAGTGCTTTACATCATAAAAACACAAAAATCACCAATTGAAACATTACATTTTTCCAAGCGCCGTCATTACACGTCAGAATTTATTTTAAGCATTACACTGGTGTAACTAATTTGATACATTTGAGCAAATGGATGCACATATTTTGAGACTATTAAAAGTAAAATTGTTGCAAAATGGTCACATGAAGGAAATTTGGCCCCTGGCAAACCCACAAATCTCTTTTTACACAATCATGGACAATTTTGTTAGCGATTTAGGCTGTCCTTGGACTACAACACAAAGAACAAGTTGATAGAGTTGCAGTAATTTGCTCTTTCTCCAGGAAGTTTGCATGTTTCTTTCCTGTTGCGCAGACGGTTGTGGGTTCTCACCAGGTACTCCAATTTTTTCCCACAACCCAAATCTTTCACTGATAAGTTCGTTGGTTTCTTTAGCTAGCCTTTAGGAGTGAGTGTGTGCATGCATGATTGTTGTGTTTGTGTGTAACATGATGGACTGGTGATCTCTCACCAAATGACTCCTGGAGACAGACACATGCCCTCCATGACCCTGCAAGGATTAGCGGGTACGGACGAAAAATGGATGGATGACTTCTTATCTGTTTTTTTTTTTTTTTTGCTTTTTAAACCAGAATGGAGTGCTCTGCAGTTTAATGCATTCAATGAAAAATGGTTTTGATGAATTTCAAGCATAGGAAAAGAAAAATCTGATTTTTCAGTATTTGACCTGCTGAAGTCTCTTGAAGTTTCTCCTCATGTAACATCTCTAATTTACAAATTAATATTTTACAAGGCGGATTTAATCCAAGACAATTTTTTGTCTTTTAATTTCATAATCCAGCTGATTGTAAAATTTGAACTGAAGCTATCAACAGTTTTCCTAGTTTTAAAGTTTGTAATTAAAACATCTAAACAGCCTTTGAAAAAGCAACCCACACAACAGATTGACATTTTTCCGTGCTCTTTGCCTGAAACCAGATTCTGCAACTTGACATTGCAAGGAAGTATCAGATTTGAGCCGGAAAAATGCTTTCGCCTGGACTGTGGCCAACTCTCAATGTTCTGCAGAGGGATGAAAAGGCACACTCCTGAGAGAACACTAACAAGACTTTAATTGTATGTTCCTCCACTAAATTAATGGATGGAAATGATTTGATTAATTCAGACACCGTTGGATACTAATATCCAATTAAATTCCCGACACCAGGCATGCACAGGGGCTCCTAGTGCATTATGTGTTCCTGACTCTAAAACGGGCAGCTGCACCTTTGGCTTGGTGGAACGACCTTTCAGGTGAAGGAGGGAGAAAATGACAGACTCGCCACCGTTTTAAGTTTTAATTATACACATTCCTGTGTAAGATGGTGAATATTTAATCATTTAAAATGTGCTAATCTGGTCCTGAGATAAACGTTAGGTCACAGGTTTGTGTTTTCTTTTCATGTCATGTTGCTTTTTGAAAAAAAAGTGGGTTTTTTTTTGTTCTCTTGCTTTGACTTTGTTGTTGCACAATTGTAGATGTGGCAGTTTCTCAGCAACTGTGTCATTTCAGACACTCCAACGTATTTTGCGCACATAAGTAAATATGGTAGATTGCTCAATAAATGCTTTTAACTCTTTAGTCATTGTGTCTAGCTGTGAAAAATGCACTGATAAAAGTAATGCCACTCAACAGAAAAGATAATCTTCCTTTATTTACAGTAAAGATCTTGCTCAGCTTCCAGACTTTTATTGTCATTTTACAAAGAAAACAGACCTTTATCTTGTTTTTATTGCAAGAGGAGGTGTTGGACTTTTGTACTTCTTTTAAAATTCATTAAACAATCTACATTAAAGGAGATGAATGCATAAAACCCCTCAGCGTATCCCCTAGTGTGCATGGTTTTCTGAATACTAAAACTGGGCCTGAAGGATAAAATTTTAACATCTATAGAGCGGTGCTTTCTCAGCTGCTCAAAGTTTGTCTACTTAAATAAAATATTATGCTTTGAAATAACTTAACCAAAACAAAGTTCAAACTTATTTGTGACACTAACGTCATAAATCTGAATTTGCAGGAATAAATTGGAGTGTTGTGCAAGTTTTTTGCACCTGATAACTAAACAAAGCAGGTTATGGTCATGCTTGATGTCCAGGCTGTGTTTTCAGCTGAAGCAGAGCTGAGAAGCCACAGTCAAAGAGAAGAATAGTGGTGAGTTTTAGGTGGATTTTTACTGCTGCACAATGCTGCACCAGATCTGAGAACTTTTTATCTCTGCAAATTTCACTGGGTGACATCATAATAGCCCCACCAGCTAACTCTCTTTGTTCCCCAGCAACATGACAATTTCCTTTTTCATTCCAACCGGTTTGCATATCTTGGTGTTACACCTTTGTTTTACAATAAAATAGTATCTCTTATAGTCGTCTGCGTACCTGCAATGCTCCAAGCTAAATTATGTAAACAATCTTTGAGTGTTTTCTTCTACAGAGCAAATTACAACAAAAAATAACATAAATATGTAATATAAATATAAAAATTTCTTGTAATACAGACCACTAAAGCAGATCTTTCCTATCCATGAAGCTCTTCCTTGGAGCTGCAGAATCCATGTCAAGCTTCTGCCTCACAGAGCATCCTTTCCCTATGACTTCCCCACTCAGTCCCTTCAGACTAGCGGCAGCAGCAATTAGCAAACACCTGGTGGATCTGCACATCTGCTAAGCGCAACATACAAGCTACTTCTCAGTAAAATGCTGGTAAAAATGCTATTGAGCTCTTGATAGAGTTTTATTTGATATATACAGTATTTTTATAACAACTGGAGGTAACATTGTCACTTGACTCTGCATAAAATGTCACTTTGTGCCTGGGAAATACTCACTACTTCTCCTTTAAAAGCAATTTTTTTAAGTTATTATTATAATTAGTAGAACTAGTAGAACAGCTAACAACTGGCCTGCTAGGGTGCAAAGTCTGACAGGTGCAAATTTGACACTGAGTCAGATGATAAAGAGGCAATCACATTAGTAAACAGATTTTGCACCCAATAAAACATATAAACTGGTTGATGGCCTAATTACAGTTTAAAGTGGGTTTATTAAAGTTTCCACTGGGGCAGCCGAGGTGGGGGAGGGGACAATGACAACCACTACAACTATTAATTTAAGAGAAGCCAGGCTGAGTTTAAAGTAGTGATTTATTTATCTGATATAAGTTATGTGGGGTTTGTGCTCTGGTGAGCCTCCTTTGCATCTTTCCACTTTTGATTTTTTGACTCATTACACAAGATTTTTCATCCCATTATGTTTTCAGATTAAAACGTTTTGTAAGAGCTATGGTTAGCAAACTTCTCAGCTTGGGACACAAGAATAACCTTCTTGATTTCTGGGTTAAGCACAAAGATATCTATTACAAGCACAAAATGAATTAAAAAAAACATTGTATTAATGGTAAAATATAAAGCTTGTAGTCATTTATATCTATGATTTTTTTAAACAACATTAGAGTCCAAATGCCAAATCAGTGAACCACTGAACAATATTAATCATTAAAGTTGCCAAATTTACAACTTTTCAAATAGTCAGTGAAAAATTAAAGAAATGCATCAAACAAAAACAATCACATGCATTTTGGCATTGGTATAAAGAGGAAAAAGTACGCTCATTGTTTTTTATTAGGTATAAGTATTTGATTTAATGTGGAAATACCTTTTAAACTTTCAGTAGTTTTTAAGAATTATGTCTGATCCTATTAAGTTATATTCAAAAGCAACACTTAGGCATATTGTTTTCTAATGAAGAAATTCTCCCTGCATTCAGATTTAATGTCATTATTGGGAATCTGGTATATATTTTTTTAAATTTTTATATAAATTTCTAATTTTCTGTAAAAACCCCCACTTAAGATTAAAGTTGGATACATACCAGAGGCAAATCTGCATTTCAAACAAGTGTTTAAAAGAATTTCAGTCAGATTTCTTTGATGTTTTATGAACCTGTTTGTTTAGCTTATGGAAACAAAGAGCTGATACAATAACCAGATGCTTTTGTTGTAAATCTGAATAAGGCGTCTTAAAACATCTCCACAGCCTTTATGCACAAGTGCAAAACACTGCTGCCAACAACAGGAACAGCTCACTTTTTAGGCCAAACTTAACACTCTAATAAAAGTGTGATACTTTACAAGAGGCAACGCTGCTGGGATTTGAAAACTTGTCCTGTCCTTAGTTGAACTTCTTCCCGACTCACAGGCTGGCGACAGAGGGCCAGAAATCCTCTAAGTCCTGGCTTGCAACTGGGGATCCTCTCTCTGTTACCTACTGCTGGCATTCCCTTATGTTGTCGAGGTTATTAACAAACTGCATAAAGGAGGTGGAAACTGAATACGAGGGCTGCAACAAAGCATAGTGCGTGCTTCTGTTTGCTGATGAATGGCGTGGTTTTATAGCAAGCTGCAGTGTGAATCTGTGTTGTTCAATGGCTGTCTTTTGTTTACCTACCATGCAGGAAGTCTCTGAGTTTTCTCACAAGAGCTCTGCACTCATGTGTCTTGTGAGGCTTTGTTTATCAGTCACACAGAGCGAAGAATTGGTTTTCATTGTAATAAATTAGAGCTTTGAACAATTAGATTGATTTATTGTGTTCTGTGAAAAACTGTCTCGGCTTATTGTTGAGACATTAAGTCAAAATGGAGTTTGTGCCTGATACACTCGACTGATTGAACAAGGCATGCCTTCATCATTCATGTTTTACAAGAACTCACCCAAATATTTGCGCCAAGCTTCTATAATTAAGCCTACTGTTTGTCCTGTTCCTCCATGGAAAGGATAATATAGAGGAAGACACTTTGCAAAAATGCTAATTGTTCAGCTTGAAAGGTTCCCAAAGTAGGTCACGCATAGTTGGCGCAAATAAAGTGAGGAGAGTTTGTTTGTGTGTTTTGGTGAGAGAAAGGGGCTTGGCCGTGTGTGTGTGTGTGTGTGTGTGTGTGTGTGTGTGTGTGTGTGTGTGGGTGTGTGTGCGTGTGTGCGTGTGTGTGTGTGTCTGTTGTAGGGATGGGGGGTGGAATTAATGGCCTCTTGCGCCTTTTACATAACACCCCATTTCTCTCTTTAAGAAAAGTATCCTAACCTAAACAGACACAAAGCATTTAAATATTCATAAGTTCATAGTGCCTTGCTAAAGTATTCACACTCTGAGCTTCTTCACATTTTGCCACATTACAACCATAAACTTTAATGTATAACAGTAGAATTTTATGTGTTAGATGAACACAATGTTGTGCATTGCATGGAAGACATAGTTTTAAAAAAAGTTTTTAACAAATAAAAATATGAACAGTGTGGCAAAAATAGAAGCATTCCTTTGAGATATGTTTGTACATTTTAAGACTGAAGCTTTTGCTTATTCTTCTTTAAAAGTTGCCTTAAACTCTGTCAGATTGGAAACTCATGGGACATATTCCCAGGTGGATTTAAGACTAGACTTTGACTGGGCCATTCTAACACATAAAACAATTTGATCTGAATTCCATTGTATCTCTTTCTGTTTCTATAATTAAACTCTCACAGGTAGAAAAAATTGCTTTGGTTTAAATTAATTGTGTCAAGAGTTTCTCTTTAAACCAGTCAGAGAAATGTTATAAAGTCATATTCTGGTCTGCACTGCATTCCCAGAACCAGCATTCAGCATCTATGCACCACAAATCTGGAACAAACTTCCAGAAAACTGCAAAACAGCTGAAACACTGACTTCCTTTAAATCTTGACTAAAACCCCACCTGTGTAGAGTTGTATTTGAACCCTGATAAATCGAACATTGAGCAACATATTTGATGTGCATTGATGATTTTGGTAATGATACTCAACAAAATGTAATGTTGGTTACTGGTTTCTGAATTGGTGACTTTATGATGGTTTTAAGACTTTTAATTTTTGTGTTTTTATGAAGTAAAGCACTTTAAACTGCCTTGTAGCTGAAATGTGCTACACAAATAAACTTAATAGATTGATTGATGTTCAGTAAATTAGAATATGTGGCTCATTTTTTATTAAAACTAAACTACTTTTTAAGAAAACCATCCTTTAAGCAGGTTTTCAATGTACTTTTCATCAAGCTCACAATTCTGCTTTAAAGTGTAATGTTATAATTTTAAATATCAAGCTACATTTAAGCATACAGTCATCATAGTTACCAGAAATAAGCGACTGAAAACATCAGTCTGTGTAATTAATCTATATAATGTGTTTGAGTTATTTAATTGAGTTACTGAAATAAATGAACATTTCAGTTCTATTTTGTTCAATGTGACTGTATGTGAAAAGCTAAAAGAGAAACATTCTTATTAACCACCTGCCTATTCATTACAAAAACAAACATTACTGTTCACATGTCTTTTTTTGACATATGCAGTTAGTGTCTCCTGCTCAGCTTGAGGGGAAAATTGTATGTATGACTTCTTTCTGAAGTATTTAGTTGAATCCATAAAACACTGTCCCACAGAACCTCTGTTATTCAGAACTGGGCTCCATTAAGAGTGCTGATCATGAATGTAGCCTGCAGCACCCATTGAAACACTGACCCAGATATTAAAAGGAAGCTTCTGAAGACCTATGAAAGCTGAGGAAGAAAAGCCGAACCTGTTGCCGCAGTGGAAATGTGCTTGTGTTTCACAGCAAACATGTCAGGTGGTGCAACATAATCTGGAGTTCAACATTTTGGAGAAAAAGAAAACTAAACCGATTGTTAAAGGTCAAGGATCAAATTACACACAGACTGAAAGAAAACAGGAAACTTTCTTTCTCCTCCCTAACCTGAGGTTGAGTTTTGTCATGCAGATCAGTGCAGTTTCATGCGTTCATTGTTAAAGGTCTATTTTTTAAAGTAGTTCAGGGTCACTTAGAGCTGTGGCCTCAACCTGGTGAGAGAGCAGACACACCCCACACAAACACAAAGACCTGTTTTACAGTTTCTCCAATGTTTGGTGTAGAATTACCTGGTTGCCTAACTTGCACTGGAAAAAACCCGTAAAAGCACAAATATTAACTGCAAAGTATTTACAGCATGAGTATTTAATAAGTAGTCCCATCAATGATCAATGACCATCCCACTTTAATCAGTCATATTTGATATGAATAATAAATTGTTAGAAAAAACCAAGACATAGATGAAAACAATGATTCGAAAATTGTATCAGGACAACTTTGTGGTTAACTTTACTGGTAGAAAAGGAATGATAAATATTTTGACGTGTACTATTATATATAAAAGTCTATTTGCTTTTTCTAGCATCTAAACTGAATCAAATACATTTAAAAATACATTTAAAAACATTGATATTTAATAGGTCAAACCTGAATAATCATATAAAGATTAGTTTAAAGGTGATCTGTAATGCTTCTTTGAACAGGTTAGGATAGGTTTGTGGCCTATACTAAACATGTTCATTACATTTTCTGCACAAAATCATTTGTGGACAGATTGCCCAAGATTGTCTGCTTAGTTCTTTCGGAATAAGCTGTTTTAGGGCGTCTTGTCACTTTAAATCTAAAGAAGCTGCTGCTAATCAGGACCCGAACGTGTGAAAATGGCTGCAAATTGTACAACCATACATCTTTGGTTGCGCAGTAGAGCCTCCTGCACAACCAAAAAGAATTCATGTGGTTTCTGGATGGAAAGTCAACCACAAAACACTTGTATTTTCTAGCAGTCATTGTATAGCACATACAGCGGTAAAACCAGCTGATCAAATGTACTGGAGCTTAGCTTGGGTTGCTGGTTAACAGGCTGGGCTTTGCTGGGGTTGCTATGTAACGTTTTCCAGACACCAAAAAAGCAATACCTTATTGTTTAAAAACGGCTGAGTGATTTTTCTTTTTAAGAGACCCAAATGAATGTATAAAAATTTACAAAATGTAAATTTAGCATAATATATTCCGTTTAAGTACCAAGATGGAGTGTTAAAATGAAATGAAACCATGGTGAAAGATCATGTGACTGTGTAACAATAAATATATCAGTAGGTTCCGACCAGTAGAGTGTGGGAATCCCCACTGGTCCCTCCAACCCCCCTGAGGCCTGCATAAATGGCTTTAGGGTATGAATTGAATTATCAGATGAGAGGATTCAACCCATTGCATCTTTACTTCTGGTAAAACTGTCTATTTATTGGAACTGGACCAAGAGATCTGGTAGATCAGCTCCAAGCTGATAGTTGAGTAACAGGGCTAGACAAGGCACAGCATTCTGGACCATCTGCAGAGGTTTCGCAGTAAGGACGTGGCGACCAGTTAGGAGGGCGTTTCAGTAAGGTGGAAAATGACTGTCGACTGCAGTGGGAACAGGGTGGTGTGTTGGGTTTGGTGCAGCCTGACTATTGAGTCATTGCTATGATATTTTAGTCTCTGTTCCATTGGTTCTGCAGCAGTAACTGTGTTTCCATTATAAATGTGTGCAAATCGTTTGTCAATATTCTGCTAATTTAAAAAAAACAACATAAAAAAACAGTTTCACATTTGTTGTGTTTTTATTAAATAATAAATGAAAATAAAATCACATGTGAATAAGCTTGTTCATGCAATAAGTTATTAAAAATCATGGTAGCAACAGATGTAAACAGTTAGACATATATTCGTATTTCAGTCATGACGTTAGCGCTCATCATCTATCAGCCAATCAGAGGAGGTGTCGGTGTCTGATCCAGGGTTTGGAATGTCAGTCGCCCTGTACTTGGGAGAAAATGCGCTGTTTTGGGTTAGGGTTTGAATGACACGTTTGAATGACTCAACTTTTTATGAACTGTGTGATGCTGTGAGAGCTCTGATGAAGCCAGCTGCACATTGTCAGAAAAAACAAAAGCAAACCGTCATCATCCTACCACTTCCTGTCGTCTTTTTCTTGATTTTTGCCAGTAGTAACATCCGGCTGTTGATCATGACTCGTGTGACATACAAAATGTATTTTGATACGACTGAAAAACCACTTCATCATAGTGTAAAAACCTAACAAAACTTTTTTTTTTTTCTAAATTGGCGTGTTTCCGTTCAGTTTGGGTAGTTTTCTGGTTAATGGAAAAGCAGATACTGATGCTGATTTAAACTGTAAAAGAAGTGGGAGAACTGTGGCGCTCATGCAGCAAAATGTTTCAGCACTGGAGGCATCCTTTTTGAGATGATGATCAAACTTTGTATGTTGAAGGAATGCGATGCTGTACTGCTATTTAAATAAAGCTGCATATCTTCCTAAGCCACTGAAACACTCAGGTAATCAAGACTATAAAATATTTATGCACTACTTTAACTGTGAAACTTTGAACCAATGTATGTATTACATATTTTATTTAATTCAGCTTAGTTTGTCTACTTAAACGCTTTATGTAAAAGGAACGGTTTGTTGTTCAAATCTTATAAATATCTGTTTTGATAAACGAATTTGGGATTTTCTGTTTACCTCTATTAGTCTGAGCTTCCAGAACTGACTGCCTGGTTATCAAACATCCTTTTTATTTTTGTTCCAGCAGAAATATGTCTTTGGCGCAGAGTAGTGGAGTCTGTTAAGCCCCTACAGCTGGCAACTGAGTGCCATATTTTAATCTTGTTGACTGATTGGTTTGATCAGCTTGCTCCAGATTTCAATCAAGTGTCTTAGATGCTGAATTTGACAGCAAAAGCAAATTTATGAAGCTGGAAGACATCATTAGTTTATTTTAATGAATGCTGAGACCGATCATTGTGAGACGAAATGGCTTCAAAATGGAAGAAACTAGAAAGGCTCTCAGCTGTTCATCTGGCATGAAGTCGGTTTGTTTGCAGGTCCGGGATTCACTCAAATGTAGCAGCTCTCTCTGTGGAGTTTAGAGCACTGTAGCTGGCATAGACAAACATTCCCCTGTTCAGTGTCTGCTTTTTGTTTGGCTTGGCCTCCTTCGACTTGGCCACAGCTGCCTGTTTCACTCTGCTCTGAAAAGAAGAGAGTCAGTCCTTTTTGGATTTTGACTGTTAAGCAGGAACTTTCTCTTTTTGGTCCTAATCTTGCACAGCTGCTGGACCTGGGAGAAAATAAAAGGAGCTGACTCATCATCATGCTGTAATGTTGGATTTTCTGCAAAGCAAAAGAAGAAGCACGCATTCAGACCTTCATTTTTATTTATTTTTTTCTGTTTCTTTGGCTAACCAAAGACAGTCTTTCCTGCAAACTAACGCCTGTCTCGTATGCCATTAAAAAAAAGATAAATTATTGAACCATTCTGAATATCATTCCCAAAATGTCCTCTATTAATTTAAAAATGAATTTATGAATTAGCAAATTATTTGTTCTGATAGGTTTTGATTTAGTCGTGCAATATTTACATATATAACATAATCATACATACTTGAGATTACTTGATTTTGCTACTTTAATGAAAAAACTCCTTGAACTGCTTCCCAGTTGATATGTTTTTCAGGTTTTAATGCAGCATGTTTCTCAAATAACAAAATGCTTCAGGCTGTTTTCTTGACTAAAATACTTGTTTTTACATGAATTCATGGACTTTTCATTTAAATTCTTGGTATATTGCTTTCATGTAGAAAACTCAACTCTGTCCCTGGGTCTTTTAAATATATATTTTTACATTTCCTCAAGGGAATGCGCTTTCAGATGCTTCTTATATCATATAAAAGTATTTGCCCAGTTTTTATTCACTTGCATAGTGTCTAGATAGATTTTAATTTGTCGAATTACTAAATTAGAACTTCAGTTTGTTCTTTACTAAATTGATTTGTGTGGAGACATTAGCTCACCCAATGATTCAGGCTCTAGAGCAGCAAAATAAAATAAAATCCTTCAATGATTCTAAGCTTGACAATATGTGAAGGTCATCATCATACAATGAAAAGTTGGTGGTCCTTATTACACCTGGAAAAGTTACAAAACTTTCCCTTCACTGTGGCCTTTCTGTCAAGCGTTTGACAACTGAAAACTTTTTCAGGACTCAATGCTGAACACTTTGATGTGCAAGGCAGCGGCCCAAATGAAAAACTATTGCAAGGTTTCTAAAAAAAAAATATTTGTAGATTTCAAATAAAAAATATTAGCAAAGCAGCATAGTGGTCGTATCATAACAAATATTAAATTTCATATAATTTCATGTGGAGGATTGATTAACATGTTAGAAACCTTATTAGGGGAGTTATTGCTACACAGTAATACTAAACTCTAAAACCATTTATTTATTTATTTATTTTGGTTAAATAAGCAAATTTTCTCAGCTCCAAGCTGAAACTTAACAAAACCAAAAGAGTTCTAGTTTTTAGCCAGGCCTGTTATTTCTTTGGTGGTTTTGTAAAGGAGAAAACTTGTTCTCCCTTTCCGGATGAGCATAATTATCTGATTAAAATTACTTAACCTTGATTTTATAGATTAAAACATGAAATAGCTAAACAAAAACAAAACAAAGGAAGTAAAGTCAGAACCAAGCAGATGATGGAAGCACCAGTTACAAAACAGTGCAGTGGCTGATTGTACTGGGTACTTAAGTGTGTGCTAAGCCAAAAAAATAAACAATAAGTTAGCTTTACTGTTGTTGATATTCTTCTTTAACATCACCAAACCTTTGGCACAAACATTTAGCTATTTTCAGAAGCACCATATCCACCTACACATGTATGGGTTACAGTTTTTAATATAAGAAGTTTAATATAAGGTGTAGTAATTATGAATATTTTTTCTGCAATAAAAACAAGTGAATATGGAAACAAAAAGATGTTTACAAAACACCTTTTTTAGAGCCACTGTGTTGTAGCTCTGTGTAAATACGCCGCTAACAGTTTTTGTTTGAACTAAACTTTAACAGATGGTTTTCTACTTTATTTCGCTGATTCACTTAAGTTAACAGCCTGTATTGGATAAATAAATATGTTGAAGTTACAGTCAGTGTATCGAAATGTATTTTATATTTTTAATTAAGTTTAGAGTCACAAAATAGACAAGTTCAACACTTTATTTAAAGCCAAGGTTTAATTTTTTTTTCCCACATTCAAATCAGTGATCAAATCTTAACATGTCTGTTTCTGAATTCACTGAATAAAACCACTTTCAGTTAAATGTCACTGTGAATGAATAGCTATAAGTGCATTTTCCTGTGGGAAATATGCAGATATCAGTCAGAAGCCAGAAGTCATCATAAGATTGGAGTTTAATAAATTGTAAAACAGGAGTCAGGAGAATGTGATCTGTTAATAATGTCTCTCCACAAAATGTCTTGAGATTTTGATTAGGATTTATTTATTTATTGATTTATTTTTTTACAACCAATACTAAGTAAAGATGTTTTAGGATAGGCATGCCTGACCCAAAACCCCGACATAGTCCATAAATTTCTTAAAGAGAACGAAATTGATGACTATTTTAAAACAAACTATCATTAAAGTGTGACATAATGACACTATTTCATCAGAAGTGCAACTCCCTCATTTGCTTAGTTACGATGGTATTATGTCCAAATATACCTAAAGTTAAAAATGTGCAATAAATTGTTTTAAAGGCAAAATAGGATTTTTAAATTATCTGTATTTGGAGTTCCTAATTACTTAACTTACAGTGAACCCATCGTATTTATGAGCTCAATGTTGGATAAATATTTGGTTTGTGTCCTAATGATCCACTTTTTCCTTCATCTGACCTTGAAACCAATCGTAGCAATGCAGCCAAAAATAAATCCAGGGCTCCATTCCCAGAGTAATGGGAATTCACCCTGTTTACTCCACTTTAAATGAACTCTAGTTTGTTTGACATGAAAGTTTTGTTCATTTGTGGAGGTGTGAATGAGTAATCAAACTCTGATGTGGACTAAAGAAAGCAAACTCTGCTCTGGTCTCTCAGTTCAATTGAAGTGGACTCTGGTGCAGTTTGAATGCATATGTGAACGCCAAACGGACCGGAGACTGCTCCAAAAGCAGGAAGTGGACTACATAGCAGGGCATTCTATGTAAATACAACCAAAACAAATGTTAAAGTCTAGCGCTAGCTGGAGAAATTGGCTTGTGGCCTTTTACCAAAGACAAAACAGAAATTCTATAACCACTAAAATCTCACACCACTCCATTTTTGTTTACATTTTGCAAAGAATTAAGTTCAGAGGTTTTCATGTTGTTTCCTTGGTGCAGCACCCCCACAGGTGAAGGTGGTGGTGGTGGTGGTGGTGGGGTTCAAAGGGTTTGGTTCAATTGGCACAGTGCAGTGTGAAAGTGAATCACATCAGCTGAAAAGGTAACAAATGTAATTCTGGTCGACATTCAAACCGATTCTACTGGACTATGAGGTGTGAAAACACACTTGAACTAACATATGCAATCAAAGGGGATTATGCATAACCAAACCCCAAGTGAGGGTGAGAATTATGTAGGATGTGTTGTGTATAGGTAGGAAAAGGATTACAAGAGGTCAAAATAAAGAAGCTTATAAAAAATCCTCACTGAAATAAGTTCTTGGTACTAGTAAAAACTGAGATAGTTTTAATTTGGGATTTACAGCAGAGTTGCCTTTGCTGCTTCCTCGCCAACGTAAAAATAACAAAAGCAAACAACATCCCATTATATTGTTTTAATTCTCTTGTCCCTGGAATTACTCATTACAGCTCCCATCCGGTAGTCGTATTGAAGAGTTTCTAACAGCAGGCATTATTTCCTCGAAGAACAATGCAGCACTACTCACACCATGAAATGCAAATTAATAGTCAGGTACTCTGAAGTGTTTCAAGAGTTGCTGTAAATGATTATATTAGTATAGAGATGTGCAAATTTTGGTACTGTAGAAAGTCAGAGGTACTCTGCAAAAATGTGTCTTCTAGAGATACAGTCACTGGCCACTTTATTAGGAACACCCCATTAGTGCTGTTGGAGGTCATTTGAGTTACTTTATTGTAAAATTTAAGCAACTAGTTCGACATGATTTAAGCATCATTTTGCTGGAAGTAGCCATCAGAAGACAGGTATACTTTGGATAGAAGGGATGCACATGGTGACCAGCAAAACTCAGATAAACTGTGGCTTTTTTATGATGCTTAGTTGGTATTACAGAGCCTACAGTCTGCCTCAAAAACATCACCCACCACATTACAAAACCAATATAAGGTGGGTCGGATCCATGTTTCTATGTTTTTTGCAGACTGAGACTCATCAAATTTTTTTCAATCAATTATCATTTAACAATCCTGTTAAAATTATAGCCTCAGTTTCCTGTTCTACGATGATAGAAATGGCGTACATTATCTGCGTTTTCATTGACGATACAATTGCACAATTTGACATAGAAGCATGCCAACTTTGAAAAAAACTCA
Source organism: Alfaro cultratus (assembly GCA_903066825.1). Lineage (NCBI taxonomy): Eukaryota > Metazoa > Chordata > Actinopteri > Cyprinodontiformes > Poeciliidae > Alfaro > Alfaro cultratus. The sequence continues at coordinate 32,440 of CAEFZX010021438.1, forward strand.
TTTTTCTATAGACAGTTTTGTCGCTAGGATGAGGAAGTATTTATTTATTTTTTTGACCATATCAAAATGGGTTTATTTCTCAAAAAAAGACCGGTACCACTATTTTAAATCACACAAATCACATGACCAACAACTGGATGTTGGAACTGGCGCAAACCAAGAAGTACTTGGAGGATGATCATAACATGGCATGTTTTTTAATGACTTATCATGTGAACAAACTTATTCACGTGATTTTAATTGCGTTTCTTATTTAATGGAAACACCGCAATTGCAAAATTATGGGGGGTTTTCGATATTAGCAGAACAGTGACAACGTTTTGCACACATTTCTACTGGGATCATCCTATGCTGTAGCTCGTCTACCTAAAGACTTGTTGTCCATTCAGAGATGTTTGCATAAGTTGGCTGTAACAAGTTTCTCTTTTTAAGATGCTGTTGCCTTTCCCTCTCAAATTTGAACTTATCTGAACTGAATCTCAATAAATGTGATTGAAATAAACTGCCCTGAATTATGTGCATGTTTTCTTCAAAAACCAGAAACAATTTTAAACTATAGCCTTTGCTTTCACTCTGGAGTTTTAACTCTATTCTCTTGCTTGGATTCAACCAGTAATAAATGCAAGCTTGCAGACTTCAGGGACAAGGCTGCTTAGTCTTATCTGCACGGATTCAACACAGGGTTTAGTTTCACATTTGTCCTCTAGACAACTATTTACAGAACAGAATTTTATAAACACAATATCCGCTCAACAATCTGCCATTTTAAACCGTCTTGTTTGTGTTTTAGTGGTATTCAGCAAACATCTGTGAGCTATGTGATTTAGTTATGTCCCATCAGTGGCTCCCTTTTGGTTTTTGTCTCCCATGTGGCTCCTTTTGAGGTGTGGAAACACGCACACACGCCCACGCACGCACACACACCGTCATACATAGATGCATACTTGTAAACAACCCCAGCTGCTAACTGGACATTTTAATATTTCAATATGCTTTTTGTGTTTTACACCTTTAGTTGTAAATGCGAATATTTTACTTTTTTGTACTTTTTTTAAATAAGACTTTCTGGGAAAGAGGTTTGATTTAATATTTGCAGGATGGATACTTGCATATTTTAAAGGAGAAATGAATAGTAAGTTACTGGGTCTCAGCCGGTCAAGTTCTCTTTGTGTATAAAAATTAATGAATGAATCTGTAAAGTATTTGTTTTACTTTTTGAATTAGATTACATATTAACTCTTTATTCATTCAAATATTCACTTATGAGCACACCTGGAAACAATATCTCAAAATCTTAAGTCCTGGTTTAACATGATTAAACTAAGTAAATATGTGACAACAGATTACTTGATAATTGAACAATAATCCAGAATATTTAAGTCTTTTCCAATAAGTTTCTCCTGCACCTGATTACTCAGAGAAAAAAGCTTGGAGTAACAGATTAAACAAGCACATTTCCAGCTTGTTGATACACAGAGAAGAGGCGGTTTCTAGTGGCTGTCTGTGGATCAGGTAATTGATTTGATTTGTCCTCACAGAGTTCAGCTCACTCTGCCTCCAGCATCTGTTAACCCTACACTGTATTAAAATCAGATTAGGCTGTTTGTGGTAGACACAAGAGTGTGCCAGTGGGGAAGATTTCAGCTGGCTCACGTGTGTCAGCACATCTCTGCTACTTTGTTGGCTGATTATTGCGCTTGCTCGTGTTTGATTGGATGGATTTGTCTCAGTTTGACGTTCAGCTAAAAGAGGTGATTTTTAGCTGAATGAGACAAATTTAAGGTTCTTTACTGAAGTGTTAAGCTGCAAGAAAAGCTGCAGAACATCACTAGAGAGGTAGAACATTGATATTTTAGAGAGTATTTGTTGGTGTTTGCGAACACAGATGTTGCATGGTGAAAACATGAAGATGAGTATTCATGGGTTTTTCTCTGAAACGCAACAAAAAATTTAATCTGTAGATTTTGTTTTGAGGAGCATTTCTTAAATATTTGAAAGAAAATGCAGCTTAGGAAGCTGAAACATCAAGGTGCGATGCTACTTGACGTTCTATTGGCAAAGCAGCCAATCAAGGAGCGGCAATCAGTTTCCTTGGTGCTGATTGGCTGAACCTCTCCTTGCTGGGAGACCAAAGGAAGTGTTCAGTTTTTAGGTTGTTGCCGGGATGTCGACAAAGTTTTGTGCACATTTGCACACAAAACTTTGTTGTTTCTTCCTCCACAACCAGGCATAAGCTGAACATAGAGATGCAGAATACCCAAACAAATGCTTAGGAACCATAACAGTATGGTAGGATGATTGGAAAAGCACCAGAGGAAGACCTCTTTGGCAAATTTTAAGAATGTATCAGACTCATGATTGCCTTCACACCAAGATTAGATTTTCCACTTTGCCACAATTGTTGTTTCAACAGTTCTGGAACTTTTTCAGACTACAATCTGGGGTAAAAGGCCTCAAACAAACCACACAGGCATCACATCAATGTAAAGACCACATAACATCCATCTGCAAGGAATTTCATCCTTTGTGAAGTTCCGGAGGCCCCTTGTTATCAGCACACAGCCTGCATGCCTTGTCTCCCTGAGACAAAAGATGAATTTCTCTCCTTTCTTGCTTTCATGGGACATTGGAACATCTATATCTTCCATCATTGAGCAGTTTTTTATTTATTTTGTTGAATGTTCAGACTGGGAATTAACCTTCAGCGTTACAGGGTTAACTCACCACTTGTCTAAACTGAATTATACAGCTGGACAAAATGTTCAGGTTCAGCCCTGATGTGACAGGATTTTTCAAGTTCATGGCATCAGGATGAAGTTTGAAATTTATGGTCACAAATATATTTCTCTGTCCTTCATAAACTTAAGCGGCCCAATGACATGCTTTGTTATTTCTTTACGTTGCATCATATCCAACATTCTTTGAGGTAGGCGTGTATCTGTAACAAATTTTACTGGACAATAAACTATCCCGTAAATTAATGCGACAAATGATAATATTGTTGTTTTGTAATGGTATTGGAATAGTAATGCAAGAACACATTGTGAAAGATCAATAAACTTTTAATTTTAATGACATTTAACACTGGAACTGGAAGACATTTTAAACATCCAAAATGAATAAACAAAATAACAGAAACAACAAATAGAATGAATTATGAAGTTTCTATAAACAAAATAGTCCTTCAAATAAGATGCTAGTTGAGATCATAGAACCAGACTGAAGACTTTTATCGTCCAATTATTGGTAGAAAAACAGAGAGAAGAGAAAAACAATAAATCATGCAAATGGAAAATATTGAGCTTGCTTTATTTTATCACATGATTAATCAATGGATTGCTTTTTGCAACAGGCCTACTTTAAGGATCAACAAATCAGACTAAAAACTGTTTTATTGGATTTACTGAACAAGTGTTTGTTAATGATATATGTTTAGGAAATTAAAAAATGACACTACTTAAGTAATCTGACCAAAAATTATATATTTTCCACTCAGGACACAATCACCTAAAAGGGGATCAGGTTTGTATTTACTTCTGAAATATCTAGAGAAGTATTCTGATTAACAGGAGAAAGATTTGGAAAACTAAAGTGGGATGAATTTTAATTAGAGAGCAGCAATCAGAGAAACCATCACGAAGAGTTAAAACAGATTTGTATTTAATCCCTCATCATATTCATTCTGTGTTGTTCTTTTTAGGTGACAGATTGTAAACTGTAGGAAAAGGACTATATTTCATTCAGTAATCCTCACACATAAATCCATCATTCTCTGAACTCATCCTTACCCTCTTAATTACATAAAAGTGACTTAAGCCTGCAAATGAACTGTGCTCTATAAATGTAAAAGATGGAGATGGAAGCTCTCTATAGTGTCATGAAATACAATCACAGTTGCTTTAATTGGTCAGTTTAAATTTTCTGAATGATTTTGCTGGTTTGTTCTTGTGGTCCACCAATAGAGAAACTATTAAAGCCAGACTGTACAGTGTTTATTTTAAACTGAAAGAGGAAATGCCCTCCATAATAGATGCCTGAAGGGAGAGAGGGATATAAGGCAGACAAAGTCTCTTGTCCTTCCTGGCGTCTTCTTCGATTTCCTGGTTGCTAGTGACTTAAAAAATGTTCCAATTAAATGTAACAGTCTATTTTCCAGTAGCTCAGAAGAAGCCGTCACAGACTCCTTCAGTTTTACCTTTTTAACTTCTTCAAACAGACACCTAATCTTTCAAATGACAGAAAGGATGCTAGTTCAAAAGATGTATTAATGCATATTTTTTCAGCAAGTGTTACTTCAAGTAATTTCATTGCAGAGGAAGATGGGGGAAAAGAGGACACGTAGAGCAGTTTTTTCTCAGCGTAAGTGACTCCTCAGCTTGGAAAGGAATTGTGTGCAGACAGAGCAGACAAACTTGGCAGGAAGACTGAGCTCACACAAGAGTGTGGAAAACTCTTCCAAAATCAATGCAGCCTACAAATATTTGATTTTCCAAAACAAAAAAAACCCTAGCCTCCCATTGACAGACAGTATAAACTGAGAGATTCACTCTCTTCAACAGATACTGTGGAACATTGAAAATAAGGTAGTTTGTTCTGCTAGGAATATCTTGTGGACACCACTGAGGAAAAGTTATATTGACTTGAATGGATTTTATCCATTTTTCCCTCATTTGTTGGATAAAATTAGCAATTCTACATTTTGAGTGGAAAAACTAAAAAAATAGTCAAAATTCAGAGTTTTGACTATTTTAATATGATCTAATTAACCCATGAACGTAGTTTTGCTATTTTTTTATGTACTTTTACCACTTTCATCTGGACCAATACTGCATTTGATCATCTCCAACTCCATCCAAAAATCTGATATTCAGTTTGGGTAGCCATGGTCAAATATTTTACAATTGAAAACCCAAAAATGTGACTTTTTTTCATAAGTGCTAACCGGTAACACTAACCACAACACTCATTGGTGTGGGAACTATTGCTGAGAACGGAAGACTCACGCTATTTTTGGTGTTGGTGAGATATTTCAAACGAACTCAAAGGTGAGGTATTTTATATTTTCCATTTTATAGAACTGTCAAGCAACTTTCAGTTCTAATGAAAATGCTGCATATATCAAACATAACTTAAAATCAGTATCAGCAGGTCAAATTTCAAAAAGTACAATTTAGAAATCTGCCTTAAAACTCTGATTAGTTCATTTCTTGTTCTGCAAAATTTTGGATTTGTAAAACATTTATTCTGTTTTAGAAAACTGAAAAAAGGGGAAATTTTTATTTTTTGTTCTTAAAATTATTGTTCTTGTCTTGTGAGCAGGATGTGGTGTTACACCCCTGATTGGTGCAGTACGCTGTTAAATCTTCCTGTAGCGCTGAGTTTTACTGTCTCACTGTAAGAATTTGAGGCTTGATCCTCTCCCTTTTGTTGCAGAGCCACTTGCTACATAAAATGTTTGTAGATAAGCATTGATGTTTCCTCACGGCTCTAGGTTAAGTTACAAAAGCCAGGACTGAAGGGCAGAGCAAAGCTGAACACTGCTGACAAATGAAGTTCCTGGTAGTTGTGAATGCTGTGGATCTACTCGTTATCACTTCACTGTCAGGACAAAGAATTGTTGTTGTCATTTTTGAAATACTCATAATTCTGCTGCACATTTCTTTAACTTTGGTCAGGTCAGGTTTCTTACCCTACTGAAATAAAATGTTGTTTTAATTGTAATGTTTTCAGGTTTTAAGGAGATGCATTGCAAAAACACAAAATCTTACCAAGTTTTTTTGTCTTGTAGTTTTGAGTGTAGATAAATTATTACACTTAAAATAAGTCAAAGCTAACTTAGAAGTAACTTTTCAGCAAGACATAGGAGTTTGTTTTATGTCAATAATTTTTTAAGATCGATGAAAAAAGGAACTTGTTCTATTGGCAGATTATTTCACTTGCAACATGGGGAAAATATCTTGTCGGTGAAATAATCTGCCAATGACCTTTTTTTTTTAATCAATATTAGGTAATTATTTACTTAAAACAAGCTCAAGCTTGCCTATATCTTGCTGAAAATTACCTGTAAGTTAGTTTTGTGTTATTTCAAGTCTATTTAGATATTTGCACTAAAAACTAGACCATAAATACTTTGCATTATTTTGTGTTTTTGCATTGTATTCACATGTATGGCTCACAGATGAAAATTATTTAAGAAATGAGAGTATTTCCCTCTTCCGAAATAGAGTGCATTAGTCAATAGGTCTTAAGAAAAAGGATTAGATACTATTTCTTTTTAGATTCTTTTTAGGCCGCCTTCATTATGGCTAATTGGATTGAATGCTGCCCACTCATTGGCCCACATTTCTACATTTACATCGTATTTAAGACCCTTAATCTGAGTGGCACTGATATCATAAGACTGACATTTAAGCTCTTAAATCCGTGGGATGGTATAAGGGGTTTTAGAGTGAAAAAGACTGAGGGGGGGTAAAGCCAAAGAGTAGAAGAAATAAAGCAGTCAGAGGGTCTCAGTGACTGCGTGCTCAGAGACAGTGAACCGGGATGTCAAAAAGACGGCCTGCATGTCAGCTCTGATGTGATGTTTTAATCGATGCCCTTCTCGCTCCTAGCTGACAGACGGGTACAAGCTCAATGTTTGTATTGCACAGCAGAAGTTCAGAGTTAGGGAAGCAGGTTTCTGCGGTAAACTTTGGATGTGGTCCACACTTTGCTGTCTGTTCACCTGACCTGGAAAAAACGACATGCAGTTCAACCAAAAAATCTGCTTGAGCTTAGTCGGAAAGACAGGTATAGATCCATGAAATAAACATTTTTATTTCTTCAGAACCGTGTCGAAGGTTGTTCACGTTGAAAGGGAGAGCTGAAGACAATCGAATGAACTCTTTTTATTAATAAATGAAAGTAAGAAAAGAAAAAAAAAACCTAAAGTACTTTGTCACATCGTTGCAGAGGAGTCTACATTCTTTACAACCTTCCGTTAGTTCAGTGAGTTTTGCAACCAATTGTTTCGGCACAACTCTCTTAAGCTGCAGTACGTAACTTTTATAAAGAATTTTTTTTTTTTACATATTTGTTAAAACTGTCACCATGTCTTGACAGTTTGCTATGAGCCAGATAGTCTGTGAAAAGATCGATCTCCCCCAGTTTCTCCCTGAGCTATTATTGCTCTCTGAAGAAACGTACCGCTCCCACCCAAAAACAATCTATCAAAGATAGGAGGAGGGTCTTAGTGCAGTCAATCAACCTCATGTACGTGCTGTTAAATGTACTAACGGCAAAGAAACAAATTAATGTTAAGGAATACCATTCATCTGCCATCACTGGTGGCTTTGCTAACTAGCATTAGCATTCATAACAGACTCTGCTAGCTGCAGAATAAAAGAGAGCAAGCAGGGGAGAAGGACAGGGTGATGAGCAGCGCCACATACTCTGTGACTGACAGCGCTAAGACCCGCTTTCTGCCTCTGATTGGTTGTTTCTTAGTGCTGGGAGAAGGCAGAGGAGCTTAATTTTTTTTCAGATTTAGTCTCATGCCATACTTTCACAACATACTGACAAGTTTAAACAAGTATGTAAGAAATATATTTTTTTTTTAAAAGTTACATACTGCAGCTTTAACATCCCACCATATCATTTTCATGCATGTTGAGCTGTTTACTTTGACTGGGCCATTGCAACGCCATGATTATTTTGTTTTTCAGCCAATCTGTTGCAGATTTTGAGCTGTGTGCGAAGACGGTTCTGTTGACAATCCTGTTTGGACAACACTCCAGCTGTCAGAGAGACATCCTCACATCTTATTCTGAAATACTTTGTAATACATAGAAGTTTATGGTCACCTTATTGAGTTCCAGGTACTCAGGTAATGTGGAGGTGCAAAAAGTCTTCATGATCAGCCTTCCACAACACAAAAATTATTGTTTTCACCAGTCATACGCATGTGCAATAAAGGCTAAACATCTCTAATTTCTTCAAATGACACTGAGCTAGAAGTGGGGTGGCTGTTTTCTTATTGGAAATAAAATAATTTATGTTCTTGCTCAGTTTATTTTTAGTCTAACGTATAGCATGCTAACTCTGTCCTTTATAATAACCTTTCTCTTTGTAAAATTATGGATCTTATCCGTTTAGAAATGTATTCATAACCTCTCTCAAATTGATTAGCAGAAACAGTTGCTTCTCTAGGATCATTGCTGATGTCTTTGCTCATTGGCTCTTTGTCAACACACTGTTGTTTGATCCAGCTTTATAGCAGTGGTCACGCTTGCTGTTGATAAATTAATCAAGTGGATTTAAATAGCAGCACCTGGCTGCCACACTTTCCCTTATAAATCCTGTTGACGTAGGGAGGAGGTATTTAGGATTTTCCGAGATTAAATTCATTAAGTGCTGTAATGGCAGCTCTTTGTTGATCTTTTTAGTTATTTCACTGAGACTCGGTCACTAATTTTAAAATTAAAAGATTTAAATCTCTCATTATTATATTTTAATGTAAATTGGATATTGATTTCTATGATTTTTCTAAATAATGCTCTTATATTTGGATCAGCCTTGTGGTATTCATAGTGTTCTGTTGCATAATGACCTGGTATGTTACTACCCTGTGACACTGCTGCCTCGGTGACTGTATATTTTTTTTATCTTAAAGGATTACCAAACCATGTAGTGATGGGATGCCGATAACTTATGAGTACCTTTAGGAAAGTAAACAATTGTACGCAGAATTAATCAGACAGGAAGCAACATAACCAGTTTTACTTTTAAGCACACAGCATCCTGAGGTTAGTGAAACATCCGTGTAATGTAGCATGAGATTGAATAATATTATGATTGGTTCATTGCAAGGACAGTGGACAGTTGTCCTGACTGTAGCGGTTGTGCTCATGCGCTATGTGAGGTGTGCAGCATCCATGCAGCAAAATCTTTCAACATGTCTAAAAAATCGTCAGCATCATGGCTTTGTTGGTGATCGAACTGTGTATGTGGATAAATGTCAGATGCATTGTACAAGCAGGGATAGAGGTTTTTATTAACTGCGTTTCCAAATTTGCTTTATGGAAACACGTCAATTAAAAAACTCGTTTTCGATAAAAAGTGTTGGCGACATGATGAGCTGGTTTTTTGGCCATATCAACATTGGTTTATCTTGCAAAACTGCAATGGAAACACCTTTTTGGCATCACATGAGTCACATGATCAACAACCAGATCACATGATTTTAATTGCTCTTTTTATTTAATGGAAACAACTGCACAATTGTGTTTTTCTATACTAGAGGAATATCAACAAATCTTTGCACACATTCGTAATGGAAACGCAGATTTTGTCTCGCATAATAAAAGCAATTGAAATTAAAGTTGTGTGAGCAGATGTGTGCATAGATGAGTATCTACATTTTTATAATGCATGGGACCTCAAAAGTTATTGTCTTTAATTTTATGGTTGTATTCTTCTATAAATTTAGTGTCAAACTCACTATAACGTCAGTGTTGGTGGTCTTTAGTACCTATTGTCATGCAACTGGAACTCCTCCATTTAATTTAGTGGATTCTTACAATTACATCTTAAAATGTTGGCTCTTAAAAATGTACTCACTGTAATGAATGTACTCATACAGTTTCTTACAAATAGTAAGAAACTGTAAGGAACACAGTTTCTAACTCATAGTAAGAAACTGTGTTGTGACTGGAAGTAATAGCAAATTGGCTTCCTGTTGAATGTTGCTGTTGAATAACTTTCCCTTAAGGATTTATCCCGGTCTCATTGTGCCGGTTAACCCTGCTTTTCACCTTGAGAATCCCTCAGACTAGGCTGTCCCAAGCCTTTAGCCTTTAGTGCCTCATGGGGATTTATCATGCCAAAAACTTTGGCCCCTATTCGGGAAGGGAGCCATACTAAAGCCCTTAAAGCAACAGTGCCGCCACTGTTTATATTGGCATGCACTCAGTTGCCCGCTTTTAGCGCAGCAATGTAACAGCGGCTATTAAAGAGTTGTTCAAAAAGGGGGATAATCTTCCCTGACCTGGCATGGCCTGGGACAGTTTATTCCAAAACGGTGAATTCAAAAGCCTTTGTGTGACATCTCCAGTCTCCAAACTGTTCCCCGCTTTTACTCATTTTATCTGGATGTCTATCCAGACCGATTAATCAAAGATTAATTTAGAGGAAAATCATATTAATCACTGTCACTGCTCTACAGTGGCGTTTAAAACTTTTATTAGCGCCTTGTTCCTTTATCCTAGTTACACACACTCAGTTTATTATTCAGCTGCTGAATGTAGGCCACCACTACCGTCCGAAAACAGACGTCCATTAGATTACTGCACAAATGTCCATTTGGACGTTAATACCCAAGCCTATTTTACCAAAAACACCAACAGACTTTTGTGTTCACCATGCAGCTTGTTTTAAGCCATGCAGCATCTTTCCATCCACATCCACCGCGCTTCAGGGAGGAGCATTTCTTCGATGTCGAATGACTAATTATTGACATATCACCTCAATTTCTTCTTGAACTCATTGGTCAGGAAAAGCAAGTTGTTTGCTGGCTTTTTTTAACAGCTGGCACTTGTATTGGTTCAAGCCTTTCAGATTGATCTTGTCACATTCATTTGCTGGTTATTGCTGTAAACACAGATCTCGCTGAGTCCCTGTGGCGCGGTGTAAAGAAAGACTTCCTCTGCATGCATATAGAGGGTGAAATGAAAAAAGAGAAGAAGCGAGAGGAAAACTAACAACCAGGAAGAATGAATGGGAAAACTGATGTGGGAGAGGAAAAATAAAGCGGTCGGAGAGCGCGAGCGATTGAAAGGGAGAAAAGTCTCTAAGGGACTCTTATGTGACTGTGTGTAATGTGAAGAAAGAAAAGGAGAAAAATACATTAAAAGTAAAGCTAAATTTACCTTCACTAAAGCTGTGCGTCTAACATTAACCCCCCAGTCGAGACAAATTAGTTTGTAATGCTCATACGTTTGTTTGTCAAACAGCAGCAGCTGATTTTGTTGGAGCTGAATGAGAAAAATGACTTCTCTTGTTACTCGGGCCAAACACCAACAAAATGTTTGCTAATACTGCAAATACAGACCAGAGAGGGTTTATATTTACAGCTACCTTGTCTCCCAGGATAGATTTGCTTTGACTAGGCTCCCCAGTGTGCAGCACAGCTTCAGAAGGGTTGGTGAAAATCTTTCATTACTCCCTTACTCTGCTTATTTTTCAGTTTGTTTTTTAAAACTGTGGGTAAGGAAACAACATGAATACAGGAGAAGGCTGGTAACACAGTTTTTGTAAATGTATGTTTAGCTTTTTTTTTTTTTTTTTTACCAGCGTTAATATTCTTGTATTTTCCTACAATGTTGGGATTTTATGTACTAAATCAATACAAAGTGTATCTTAACTATGAGTAAAAGAATAAAAGAAAAACATGTATTTTTAAAATTACATTGCAAAACACTGCGGTTGCAGATCTTTTTGGGTGTACTTCTATCAGCTTTTTCCAATATTATAGTTTATTCTTACTCAGCTTTTATGTTATTATTCAGAGTATTTTAAGGTCCCTGTTATGGGTTTTTTGTTTGCTTTTTAAAATGTAGTTTTATTGATTGCAGCTCTTTGAGATTTCTGTACATGTCTACATAAGAAATAGAAATGTGTTCTAAATAAAATCCATTATTATTATGACCAAACTCGGCACATCGTTTACATTTTTTCCATATAATTTCAGAAATTTTGCAAATTAAGTCAGATAAACTACTTCTTTCGTCTTTCGCTAGCCTGCCCACTTCTGAGAATACTACACATTTAATTTCTATATTTGACTTTGAAGATAGTTGCATGGTATTGTATGTAAATTATGTTGGTTTGAGGTAAATGTACTATGTTTCCAAGTATTAAAATTTAAAGGATCTTTGATTTTTCTTTCACTTTTCAACCAGTTTATGGCAGATGATGTGAGTGTTCAAAACTGGGCTATTTATCAAATCAGGCAGTCGGTCAACTCGGCTCCACTATGGCAAACTTCCCCTTGTGCAACAAATGGCTTTAATCCACTAAAATTTGTGGAAGTTTCTCAGCAGGAGGCAGAGATTACAAGGATAATGCACACAGTTTGTTTTTGGAACAGAGGGGAGAGAGAGAAGCAGGGAGGCTTTGACAAAAACAGCTGAGGAAGCAGGATTGTTTACAGAGGAACTGTGAAAGCAGCAGCTGGAGTAAAGACTTTTCAGAGGCGTTCCAGTGTTAGCCGTCGACCTGAAGACAGGGATTTTGTAGGTAGAATCCGATCTGTCCTGAAATACAAAACAATCTCATGTGTGGTATGACCTGGAAATATGTCTTGTAACTGCTGGTTTTTGCTGAACAAGATCACACAGTACAAGGATGTTGATGGTAGTATCTGTTCTAGGTTTTCTTGAAAACATCTTTACGCTTTAACGTTTTGTAATCGCCAGAGCCGAGTGTGAAATCGCCCAAGATGAAAATCAGCTCAGCTACGTCTGACGCCATGGGTCTTACCTGGAAAGTTTTTAATTGTACTGTCAGGGTCAAGGGTCATTGTCTGTCATCAAGTTCTAGTTTTGCTGTTGAAACCTCCCTGACTCGGTGAGGCAGATTAAACTAAACCCCTGAAGGCATGTTGCGGTATCTGGTGCCAGGAGATTAGATATTGTCCTTTAAAAATACTTTAGGTTGCAAGTGGGGCCTCCACCTCCATGGATCCGTGAGCTTCAGAAGTCATGACTAAGAATGTTAGTGATCAATTATTGAGTTAATCTGTCAACTCATCACATCTATTCATAATATGAAAGTAAATTTGTCATAATATGCTGAATAAAAGTAAAAACATTACATTTTAACATTATTTTTGGTTAAATACTGATTAAGTAAACAGGAAATGCTTGTTTTCTCATATCATTAAACTTAGACATAATAAAAACATAACAGAACTAGAACCTCTAAGATTCCTGAATAGAAAAATAACATGCAGAAAAGAAAAAATATGTGAAACACTTAATTCCTCGTGAACAGAGAGATGTTCATACAGAAGGACAGTCTGTAGCTGCTCTTGAAGGAATGCTGTAACTTCGCTTCATGAAGGGCATTAACTCCCGACAGTCCTCAAAATCAACCATGCTAATTGGCACAATGTTTTTCCCCGTCATGTTACAATTTTTTTGTATTATGACCTCTGTTTTTTGATCATTTCTGCCGCTGTTCCGCAACTCAGTTCAGCTGAAGGAAGCACTACCATATCTCTTTACCGTTCTGGTATGGCCCTGCCATCTTTATTTCTGTATCAACTGGCTCTGCTTAAGGATAACCTGGGATACCTTCTAATGGATGGCACCCAAACTACAACACTGAAACAAAGTCTAACCAGGTATTATTAGTTAATTGATTGAATATAATAAACCATAAACTGACAATTAATCATCGATTAATTGTCAGTTTATGGGTATTCTTAGTCATAACATTGTCGTCCTCCATCCTTGAATTTGATAGATTGATACATAAACTTCTGCAGTCCAAAAACACCTCTTTAGACTCGATCACTTAGGCATAATCAAATCCCAAATTATGTGCTTTAAAATTTTTCTTATGTCTAACACATCAATTCTGAGGAAATATTTTTGTGCTGCCTAATATGTCTGACGTAGCAACAGATGGCATAATTAAGAGATAATGACAACTTTTCACCATCACAATGATGGATGGACGGACGGAAGGACGGACGGACGGACGGACGGATGGATGGAAGGACGGACGGACAGACGGAAGGATGGACGGACGGACGGACGGAAGGATGGATGGATGGATGGATGGATGGATGGATGGATGGATGGATGGATGGATGGATGGATGGATGGAAGGACGGACG
>CAEFZX010021441.1:0-11654 GCA_903066825.1 Alfaro cultratus
CACAACCGCGGCCAAACAATAAATGTAATCTTGCCTTTTTATTTTTTGTTTTGGAACCTTAATAATTTATTGAACTTGACTAAATGTCATTTTTTTTTTTTTTTTTTTTTTTTTTTTGGTTCCGATTGGTTTTTATGTCTGATTATATTCCGGGAATAGAGTTTTCCAAAGCGAGGGAGACCTTATGTTTTAGAAATTGGGTCACCTGGGTGGTTGGTGGAGCAGGATTAGCCTCTTACTGCTGTAGTCCATATGTCTGTAGTCCACGTCTGGGTTAGACCTGTATAATGTTTCTCTTTATGCACTACCTGCAATAACAGCAAACAAATGCATTCAGCTAAATGTTTGTGCTGTGTTTATTCTTCTGAAGCTTAGTCGTTCTAGATATTTTAATTGACAATTGAGCAGATGGCATCAATACATCTTGATCTATAAGGAAAGCACTTTGGTGCAGGAGTACTCTTTGTTGTTAAGTGCTATATAAATAAAATTTGATTGATTGATTTTTAAGGGATTGTTCAGGATCTTTGCAGTATGAGTCTGTTAGATTAGAAGCAGCTACCGGTAGTATCTTTCCTGCAGTAGAAAACTCTTGGCGTCATAATTCAGTATAAATTCCAGATTAGTTGGTTCCAGAGGGAAGCTAACAGCTAGTCCAGTTGGAGCTAAGACCAAAGCAGACTCTTACTGCCTTAAAAACCTTCTAATCTCAAAAAGGTCACTGTGGTTTATGCTGACACTATTTTCTGAACCTTTAAACCACTGCCACGTTTGCATTGGGTGGTTATTTACACAGAGGCCGATGATTAATTACAATTAATTATTCCTTTAAGATTAGAAAACCCTCCCTGGATTAATAGTGACTGTAAAATAGGAGTACGCAAGTCAAGGCCTTAAATTCTTATGACTTAAAATGCTGGTGTTCACGCTGCTTTGTCGGCTACAGAAAAAAAAGGGATTTTCTGTGAATATTTATTTACTAAAGCCTCATGTAAATGCGACTGTTCAGAGGAGTGCATTTGGAGTATATAGACTAGTGAAACACTCCACACTCACAGGATATCTTTGAGGTTTTTAGGCCGAGTACACGTCAAAGCTAAGGCAATGCGAGCTCACTCTTGTTTATCTGTTATTTTTTTTACAGATGAGCGTGAAGCTGTACAGAAGAAAACATTCACCAAATGGGTAAACTCTCACTTGGGTCGAGTGACTTGTCGCATTGGTGACTTGTACACAGATCTGCGGGATGGCCGCATGTTAATCCGCCTTCTGGAAGTCCTCTCAGGAGAACAGCTGGTCAGTACATAAAGTAACCACTTTTCTTTAGACATGTTTGTTTTATTACATGGACTTGCTTGTGCTCCAGTTTCTATTTGTTTTCCCCATTAAATTCCTGTGAGCTGCTCCTTTCTATTTAATTTGTTTTTGAATTTTTTTATTCAACATTCAAATGGGTGCATCTTGTTTTTTTGGTTTTGTTTTGGGTTTTTTCTCCTCCTCATAGCCAAAACCCACTAAGGGCCGCATGCGTATCCACTGCCTCGAGAATGTTGACAAAGCTCTGCAGTTTCTCAAGGAGCAAAAGGTCCATCTAGAAAACATGGGATCCCATGACATAGTGGATGGAAATCACCGTCTCACCTTAGGCCTCATATGGACTATAATCCTCCGCTTTCAGGTAATATGAAGTGATTGTTTATATTGTAATGTTGTTGTTATGCAAACTTTCACTTCCTCTTTGAAGCTTGTAAAACTTGATTATTAGATGGCGCTTCACTGCGGTTTTCTAATAATTGTTTTAGTTATGAGCTCCCCGTTATGACTTTTTGTTCTCTCACTCTCCAAAAGGTGTTAATGCATACCAATGTAATTACTACAAATTATGCTGCTAAATCTAGAAATTGTAATTTATAAACACCTTGCTATCTTGATTAAATGACAGATCCAAGACATCAGTGTGGAAACGGAAGACAACAAAGAGAAAAAGTCAGCCAAAGATGCCCTTCTGCTTTGGTGCCAAATGAAAACAGCAGGGTAAGAAGCTCACAGCATATGTCGGGAAGTTTTATATACACTATATATATATATATATATATATAAATATATATATATATATATATATATATATATAATACACACACACCTCAGTAAATTAAATTATAATTCAAAGACTAAATAATTTCAGTAATTCATCTATTAAAGTAAAACACTGTTATAATTTATGTATAGACAGTTAAATAATTTCTGTATAGACAAAGCCGATTATGGCTTTTGGCTTATCTATGCGTTTCTCCCACATTGAGTGTTATGAAAGACTAACAATGAGATTATGAACACAAAAATTTTATGTAATGATCGTGTTATGACCTACACAATCATGTGCAAGTCTGCTGACTCGTCAGTTATCCAGCAGTCACTGACATCTTCCTCAAACAGGGAAGCTGCAAAAAGGTCATAGCCAGAGTGCCATATCCAATGATCCAAATCGAAAGTGAAGTGGAGGGAAATAGGGCAGGAGTAAAAGTTGAAGCAGGAATAACTGCAGCTTTGAGAGGATTGTGAAACGAAACCCATTCTGTAGTTTGGGGAAGATTGACGATTCTTGAACTGTGGCTGAAATCAGAGCCTAGAGCCACCACACACTGATTTGTACTTGGTTATGACCGCCACATGCTTTGTGTTAAACTGCTCCAGAGAAAAGACATTAGAAGTGTCTTACCTGAGGTAAAGGACTGGACTTTTGTTCAGTGGTCCTACTCGGTGTTTAAGACGTTTAAGGTCCACTGAGAAGTCAATGTTGATGATGATTTGGGAGGCCATGTGATCTAGTGTGGTCTGCTGTTTTTTTTTTTGTTTTTTTCCCCCCCCTTCCTTAGCACCTTGGCAGAGCCGTAGATTGATTACCGTATTGCCATGTGGCTTGCGATTAATTTTTAAGGGTTTTCATTGAAAGTAGACTATAATTGTAAAAATTAAAAGAACTGAACACTTGAAATAAGTCGTCAATAAAATCATGAATCATCAGGAAGGCCAGTTCTGTCCAAGGTGATGTAGGGAGAAAAATTCTGGCAAAAACCCATCACTTTTGGATAATGTCTCTCACCTCATCCATTGAGACATTGCACAACTGGCGAGCTCCTTTGGCAGCATACAGCTGCATCCTAGCTGCACAAAAAGCATCATCATAGCTCCTTCCTCCCAGTAACTGTAACCATCACTGCTCCCAGCAATACCAATATGTTGTTTCCAACCCTACTATTAGTTTATTTTCTTATTTCTGCACTATTATAGAGCACAGTTTTGTATATTTTAAATGATCTTACTAAGTTACACATTTCTTAGAGCCTGAGTATGCTTAATGTACTCACATTATACTGTTTTACAGTCTTTTAATTTCTTTTTTTATTACTCTCTGTATGTACCAGTATATCTCCATTTGCCTGTCACTTTTTTGGTAATACACCTGAATTTCTCCAGTAAGGAATAGAAAAAGATGATTTTTCTATTCTGTTTGTAATGAATCTATATAAGTTTCACTTTTTGAATTTAATTACGGGAATAAATTTCAGTAATTCTAAGCAATTAAAATTGACTTGTGTGCTGAATATTTTTACTGTTAGCATTTTTTTGTCTTTTTACATGAAATATCAGTATGGTATTCTGTCGTGCTGAGCTAATGATTAATGCTTTTTAATTTGACCCCTACAGATATCCTAATGTCAACATCCACAACTTCACTACCAGCTGGAGAGATGGCCTGGCGTTCAATGCCATCGTGCACAAACACAGGTCAGTGACTCACTGACCTGTGGTCCCTGTTTGGCTTGTTTTGCTGAAGAATCTGATCAGGCTATTCTTTTTTTTTCTTTTTTTTTTTTGCTGGGTGTTATTTCAGATTATCCTCCTACAAACACAAAAGACATCCAATATTCTTGTACTTTGGTGTTCAGGGAAGTAAAGCAGTCAAAGGAGTTTCTTACCACATTTTCTATTTCAGTATTTTTCCATTCTGCAGTAGGACTTGAAAGATAGAATAAAATAGGGAGTAAGATGACCTAGATCACAATCATAATCCACCTATTTTTTTTAATATAGAACCATTGTTGGTAACTCAGTTGTGCACCCTGCTGGTTAAACGATTTCTAGAGTTTAAAGATAAAAGACCAAAGATTAATTCTTAACTTGTGACTCAGATAGAACAGAGATTATTGATGAATTAATCAATGCATACAATGAAGGTGTTTCTTACTTACTTAGGTGTTCAATTATTTCACTGTATTTACTGTTTGACTAAATCATGACACAGCTATCAATGTGCAGTTATTAGCTTTCACAATGTCCTCTGTGTAATTCATGTCAATTTTAGTTTAAAAATATTTTCATTACATCATTTTATAACTGCATTTAGTGGAGGTTCATTCGTAATAAACTTACATCTGGCATATGTATGCTGCTCTAAAATCCAAATACCGTATTTTCCGGACTATAAGTCGCAGTTTATTTTCATAGTTTGGCCGGGGGTGCGACTTATATTCCGTAGCGACTTATGTGTGGAAATTTACACATTATTTTATCATATCACGTGTTAATTTCACACTAAACCGCAAGAGGGCGCTCTAGGCCTGTGTTATTCTACCTTCGGAGAGGTAGAAGAAGTTAGCCAAGCTGTTTAAAAACGACACAGGACGAAGATTTCATTGCGTTTAGTGATTTGGAGTGACACGGATGGTTTGGTTAACTTGTTAGCATGTTATTTATGCTATAGTTATCTAAATAACTCTTAATATGTTATGTTAACATACCAGGCACGTTCTCAGTTCGTTGTTTTTGTGTCATGTAACGTTAGCATACCGTACTAGCNATTGCCTTTCAAGATGACATGTCTGTTCTTGGTGTTGGATTTTATCAAATAAATTTCCCCAAAAAATGCGACTTATACTCCGGTGCGACCTATATATGGATTTTTCTTCTTTATTATGCATTTTATTGCTGGTGCGACTTATACTCCGGAGCGACTTATAGTCCGGAAAATACGGTACTCCTAAAATAAGAAAGTGTTCATTAAAGAAAAGAATATCAGATGTTTTAAGGTCTATGCATGAAAAGCATTTTTACATGCATCTTTTGCAAAACGTATTTTTTTTATACCTGATGACCCGAATGTTTTGTCATATCTTATCTGTTTCCTGCTCCTATTAAAACGTCTGTTTCCCATTGTCTGCAGGCCTGACTTGATTGAGTTCGACAACCTGAAAAGGTCCAATGCTCACTACAATCTCCAGAATGCTTTTAATGTGGCTGAGAAGGAAATGGGCCTCACTAAGCTATTGGACCCAGAGGGTAGGTGGCAATTTGCTTCATTGAGGCATTCAGCTTTTCTCTAAAATAACTTCATTTAAGTTGCAAGTTTAATGAAGTTTAATAAAGTTAATTAGTCTTGGATAGCACAAATTATTGTCAACTTTAATACCATCACAAAAGGCTGTTTAAAGAACCAAAAAGAATTCAAATAACAGAATCAAAAGATGGATAGAGCTGAACACTTCTTGTTCTTGTTTTTTGATCAAGTGATATTTGGAGCACAGTACTTAAACTTTGTTTTTTTTCCTCTCTTCCAGATGTCAATGTTGATCAGCCAGATGAGAAGTCAATCATCACGTATGTGGCGACCTATTATCATTACTTCTCTAAGATGAAAGCTCTGGCAGTGGAGGGAAAACGAATTGGAAAGGTTAGCTGTGTGCACGTGTGTGTGCATGCGTGTATGTGTGTGTGTCTGATTTGAGACTTTCGGCTAAGTGACTTTATAATTTAAAAGCAAGAACTTTTTAAGTGTAAATAGTTTGGTTAAATAACTATGGAAGGTTTTGGGGTTTGAGTTATGTTTGGATAGAAGAAATCCTCTTTATTTTTGCTCGTCTCTGACCTATTAGCTCCTTGTGGTTCTTGATTACCAAGAACTGAAGGAGTGTACAGATAATTATCTACTCAAGATGAGATGCTGACAGCATATAGATGTTCCACAGATTTCCACTTCAAAAAATCAGACATCCTTGGATATATTAGGCAGAGCATGATGGATGTATAAATATTTCCATCCTATTTATGTGGAGTCATTAATTGTTTTGGCTGCAGGTACTCGATTACGCCATTGAGGCTGACCAACTGATAGAGAAGTACGAGACCCTGGCATCAGAGCTGCTGCAGTGGATTGAGCAGACCATCCTGACACTTAATGATCGGCAGCTGGCTAACTCTCTGAGTGCTGTTCAGAACCAGCTTCAAGCCTTCAACTCCTACCGGACTGTGGAGAAACCCCCTAAGTGAGTATTAGTTTGCCTGACGAAAGCTCGTAAATGGTCAAATATATATAAATAATTTTTTTATAAACTCCAAAATATGTTTTGTCTCCACAGATTTACAGAAAAGGGGAACCTGGAGGTCCTTCTCTTTACCATCCAAAGCAAAATGAGAGCAAATAATCAGAAAGTTTACATGCCAAAAGAAGGAAAACTCATCTCTGATATAAATAAGGTAGGGCTTGTTTTAAATACAGGACCAGATGTATTCAACTGCAACCCTGTAAAAGAATGTGTAAAACGCCTGAAATTAGTTGTGTAATCTCCAACTAAAAAATAGAGAAATCTCTTAACCAAGTCATTTTACCAGCAGGACAGCATGTGAAAGCAACGCACATTGACAACCTCAGATGCGGGTGATGAAAAACACCCCTATTGTTTTCTATCAAACAGCCCACACCGGCTGCACCAGCCAATGCTGCAGCAATCAGTGATGTTTTATTTTAAATGAATTGCTAGAGATACCTTAACTGTACCCATGCTGCAATAAACATGCATTTATTCTAGGTTTTTAACGCATCTTTACCAGAGCCAATAAATGTGGCTGGCACTGTACACATTTCAGTACCTGAAAAAGATATACAAATTTAGCAAATAATAAAATGGGAATATTTTCCTCTAATTCTTAAAATTTTTTTTATACTTTGTAAAACTTTTGTGTCATGTCTGCTGCATGATTCAGGCATCTTGTGCATCCATCTGTTTGGCAGGCTTGGGAACGACTGGAAAAGGCTGAACATGAGCGTGAGCTTGCACTAAGAAACGAGTTGATTCGCCAAGAAAAACTGGAGATGCTGGCGGCCCGCTTTGACAGAAAAGCCGCAATGAGGGAGACGTGGCTGAGTGAGAATCAGAGATTAGTGTCTCAGGTAGAAAAACGTACCTTTTCCTCTTAAACCTGATGAGGAAAGTTTGTTCAAAACTTGTATTATTTGTTTAAAACTATTATAAGATTAGCTGGATTCTCATACAATCTTCTTTTTTTTTTTTTTTTTTTTTTTTTTTTGTTGCAAGGATAATTTTGGGACTGATTTGGGAGCAGTAGAAGCTGCCACCCGTAAACACGAAGCAATTGAGACAGACATCGGTGCATACTGGGAGCGGGTTGCTGCTGTGGAGGCTGTTGCCAAAGAACTGGAAGCAGAGAAATATCATGATGTGCGTCGCGTACTGGCACGACGGGATAACGTCCTTCGACTTTGGGAATACCTCAAGGAACTTCTGGCTGCCCGCAGGGAGCGTCTGAACTCCCATCGAGACCTACAAAGATTGTTTCAGGAGATGCGTTACATTATGGACTGGATGGCCGACGAAAAGGTAAACGGGCATTTTGAATGGCTTCGTTTAAATAAGTGCTGTGTGTCTGTTCTTATTTCTATTGTTGCTTTGGTGTCCAATTAACTAAAAGGGCTCAGCTAATCCTCTGAAGTAAGATAAATGTTGTTCATAGTTTTTTCCCAGCAGCTTTAGTGTTGCTCCTAATTGCAGTAATTAGCTGTTACCATGCCTGCTAACGGCTGACTGGTGTTGCCTGTCATTGTTGGCTTAACTGAGGTTAACTGAGGCAGACTCTGATCATGCGGAGCACTAAAGGAATTAAATTTTGACAAGCTATCTTGGCAAGCTGTGAACTTAATTCATTTGTGTTCTGCCAGTCTTGAAATTCTGGTATTTCCTCATGTTTGTTCATTTCTAGTGTTCATGTAGTCCAAGTTAAAACTGTTCTTTATAAAACAGCCAGTCTTTCATTAGCTTGACTTCATTAGTTTCACTTTAATTAGAGCTCTATTTCATTATAGAGATTATATACGTTTTTTTTTTTTGTTTTTGTTTTTTTTTTTCTTCGCAAAGCACCACATTTGCCTACTCTCCATGTTAACTGAAATTACAATTGTTTGATTTTGACATTTAGTCTCTTAGTCAATCCGTATCTTTTCTAATTCATGCCTTCACAAATCCATATACCCCATTTCAAACACAGGTATTAATTATCATACCTGTATTTTGTACCAGTGGTATTTTATATTTTTTAGTAGTCAAAGATTTTAAGAGATTTTTCTTTTTAAATAAAAATGCTAAATTTTCCGCTTTCATTTATTTGTATATGATTTTACTAAAACACCTTAAGCCTTAAATTTGGTTGTTGTTCCCACTGGACTCTGACAATACTACGTCGGTTCTATTCAGTCTAATATAAATTAGGCTTAATAAAACCTTAAGCAAGCTCCTGCTGATACACTAATTACTGTAGTCAACTCATCCACCTGATGATTCAGATTTAAATTAAAACTACGAAAGTGTGGCAAAGTGAAAGAAAAACAAAAATGACCTGCACACTTTTTAAAATTGTATTATATTAATAGCACAGTTAACTCTCTTCTTTCCTCTTTTTCATTAATCTCAGCTTTTGATCAACAACATATGCATGCCCATTTTAATGCACAACGTGACTCAAACACTCATTTCCTGTGTTATTTCCTGCTGGCTGAGTGTTGTCTTGTACTACATTTGAAAATACTTTGGCAAGATAACATTACAAGTATGAAATCTTGTTTTTGAGCTTATATAATTTCACCCAAGTGTGATTTTAAATTAAGTTACTTCAAAATGTATCAAAGATTGACTCTAAATTCTATCACAATCTGCGGCATTTTATTGTGTTGAATTGAATTTTATGTTCTGCTGTTGTTCCTGTTAAAGTGAAGAATAATTTCCGTAAATCCACACAAGTAAACATTAGAAAATCATTGTACAAAAGTAATAGATTTAATTTCTGTGCTGTCTCTGATTCCACTGATTAGTTGATGGACAAGAGATGAGTCTAAGTGTCTCCCTATTACTTCACTTGCATGTATTTAGCATCACCCACCTATAATAAAATATATAAAAGATGTATGATTATCAAACAATTGGGTATTCTTGGAATACCAGAAATACTTATTGGGAAAAGTATAAAACTTAAAATCTCGGACAGGTTGCTTCTGACCCATATTGTGCATGAAAGGGTTAAATGAGTTTTGCTGCTTTTCTGGTCATCTTTGCAGAATGAGAACTTGGTATTTCTTTAGTTTTTGATTACATTTTTAAATATGTTTATAGTGTAGTGGTTAGCCAATTATCTACCAATTAACTTCATTGTTCATAATCTGTATTTTGCGTGATCCTTTGATTTTTCAAATTAAGTACATTTTCAACTGTCAGCAGTTAGGTACTTTTTTTAATCTTTTATTATTAGTTTGTACTCATTAATTTCTAGTTGTAAACATTTTTTATTTTACTTGTGAGGTTTAAGCTTAGACAACTATGTTGTGGTAAGCTTTCTGAAAATGTTAAATCTAATAATCATCTAATAAAATACCTAATAATAAAACGTAACCCTTTTTAAAATGGCTTTTCTATTCATTGTTCTATATTTTAAACCTTTTCAAGAAAACATTTCTTCATTATGTTTAATAGATTTTGACTGAAAAAAAACATCTCTAAATGTTTCTCTTTGTGGTTTGTTTTTTGTCTTTGTTTTTTTTTTCAGGGTCGCCTGCAGTCCCAGGATAGTGGCAAACATTTGCATGATGTGTTAGATCTTCTGCAAAAACACAATTTGGTAGAGGCTGACATTTCAGGTCAGGCAGAGAGGATAAAAGCGGTGCAAGGAGCCGTCAAACGTTTCACCTCCTATGACCAGGGTAGGCCTTTTAACATGGTCTTCATCATTTTCTGTACGGATGCTTCTCTTTTCATCAATATCTAAACACATTTTTCTCATTTCTTTCCTTCTTGAAAGCTTACAAACCTTGTGAACCTGGACTTGTTAGTGAGAAGGTCGATCTGCTGGGTCAAGCTTATGAGGAGCTTGGCCAGCTTGCGGCGACGCGTCGAGAGCGTTTGGAGGATTCACGTCGACTGTGGCAGTTCATGTGGGATCTTGGTGAGGAGGCAGCCTGGATCAGGGAGCAGGAGCAGATTCTGGCCAGTGGGGACAGTGGCCGTGACCTCTCATCTGCCCTTCACCTACTGAGTAAACATGAGGCCTTCAGGGACGAGATGGCTGCTCGCTACGGCCCCCTGAGCAACAGCATCGCTGCCGGAGAAGCTTTGGTTGAAGAGGGACACTTTGGAGCCCCGGAAATCACGGAAAGGATCCAAGACATCCGTGGACAGTGGGGTCATCTGGAGGAGGTCGGTTGTGGTTTGCAGCTTTATTTGTCACATCTAAACAATCTTCTATTCTGTATACATTTCTGTTTTTGTACTCTAATTTTACTAGACAACAAAGCTCAGAGAGCAGAGTCTGAAGGAATCTGTGGCTCTGCACCAGTTTCAAACTGATGCCAACGACATGGAGGCCTGGATTATGGAGACGCTTAGACAAGTGTCCAGTCAAGAGGTTGGCCACGACGAGTTCTCCACCCAAACGTTAGCTCGCAAACAGAGAGAAATTGAAGAGGAGATCCAAAGCCACCGCCCCCTTATTGACTCGCTCCATGAGCAGGCCCAAGCACTGCCAGAGGCATACATTCATTTCCCTGAAGTACGTTTGCTTTAGTTTTCATTATCCTTTAAAGATCGCATGCTCTGTGTGGTGAATAATGGCTAATTACGGTCTCTAGGTGGAGGGACGTCTTCCTGCTATTGAGCAGCGCTACGAAGAGCTGGAGTCTCTGTCAGCAGCTCGGCGACAGGCTCTGGAAGGCGCCCTGGCACTTTATCGCATGTTCAGCGAAGCTGATGCCTGCCAGCTATGGGTGGAAGAGAAGGAGCAGTGGCTGGACGGCATGGAGATCCCTACCAAGCTGGAAGACCTGGAGGTTGTGCAGCAGAGGTCAGTTTGGGAGCGATTGAAGCAGAGATGATTATGTAACAAGATTGTTGCTGAATCCGTTTTTTTTTTTTCTCTTTAAAAATAGATACAATTAAAATTTTTCCTGAAGATAAAGTTGTAAAATATCTTGAAAACCTAATTTTATTTACTTTTTAGTTATACACATTCTACAACATAAGTGATTTAGGATTTGCTAAAATTGGTATAATCATTACCCATCCTAAGTGCATTATCTAATTATTTCTATTGTGATGCTTCCGCTTACTTTCGTCAAATTCAGTACTTTCTTCACATTGCTAAAGAGCCATTGTAGCAAAACTTGATCCGAGTTTGCTTCTTGTTTGTAGCTTGAATCTCAAAACAAATTTAAATAAAATAATAATAATATTGAGCATTTATTTATATATATATATATATATATATATATATATATATATATATATATATAAACTGTATATAGCTACAAAATCGAATCT